>JABXWE010005270.1:0-31422 GCA_014611495.1 Limonius californicus
TACGAATATTTAATCACTCAACAGGATTTCAAAAGGCCATACACTGTGTAACTTCACTTTGAGTTCATATTCCATTGTACGGAGCATCGTACGAAGGACCAATAACACTTTTTACATATAACAGGTTTATAAATACAGTTTTAACTATAATTTTACATTAATTAACATATTTTATGACATTATTAATCTATCTAGACTATATTTCAGGTTAAAATATGGATGTTTATTCCAATAAATATCCTTTTTAATATATTACAGTCCTACCGAAGGTATTTTAATGTAGTTTAAAACATGATAAAGACATTTAACAATTAGTTAATGATAAATTACATTATTTTAATATAAAAATCATGGCAATATATATACAGACTGTCCCTAAATTGCCTTAAAAGCTTCAGGTAAACTTTTTCTGCAACCGATATAGACCTCAAAATTGCAAACAGGAGTTAGTTTCCTCATAAGAGCCAGTTAACGAATCTGAAACTTGGCAACACTGTTATTTGCAGTTCGAATTACTACGTGGCTTGGCTGTCTTCTATTAGGAAAACGCTGACCGTAAACCCTAGCAGCCTCATTGCAGTTTCCCTCACATTCCGAGAATGAATCCAAATCATATCCACGTACTCGTTTATAGCATACGCCATAATGCTGGTCAAGACACAAGTGAACTCAATAACACGAATTAAAGGCGAATTTAATGCAGAATTCGTAATGTCAATTCAAAATGGATTTACTTTACACACGTGTTAAAATGCAAACAACAGATGTTCGAAATTTTTATCGCAGTACCCATGCACCTGCGTTGTTGTCAAATTGTACTTACCAAAAGTATGATTTTTAACAGTACTTCCAAACGAAGAACTAAATTGCTAATTCAATGTTAATTAGCGGTTTTGAATTAATTTAAGTTTCCTCATTAAGCAAATACATGTTTCACTTAATTTCTTATAACCATTTGGCTAAAATTCTGCACTAAAGGTATGAACTTTAACGCCATCGTACAAGAAAAGTAAGCTGCGGAGCAAATGTTTTCTTACAGTTTTGTCTTAAGAATTCTTAATTGGAAAAAGTTTAACTGAAGCTTTTAAGGGAATTTAGGAACACCCTGTATATATAAAACTGATAATAAACAAATCAAACTATACATTTTCTAGCCAACACATAAATCAAATAAATTTTGCACCAACCTGTAAGAAATGATCTCACGGTCACTGTTATAACTGGAGCAAACTGTGTACACTCGAACGCTAGGGAACAAGCCCAACACAAAAAGGCACAGGGAAATTTCAGAAATTATTTTTCAAAAATTCAAATCAGTATAAGTTATTCAACAAAACAAAGCAACTTTAAACAAATAAATTAGCACTCTTTATTAAATTTGCTTATTCACTAAACCGCATCGTTTTCACTATATCATCAATGGATTGTGAATTTGACCTTGATAGAATTCCCAGGAATGCAGTCACCCGTGTATCTTCGCTGGTGCACAAAAATTGACAGCTAAAAAAAATAGTTCGTGTCACGTAAATATGTTTAATGAATTTGGTGTAGTAAAACGTTCTTTGTTTAATACCAAAATGGTTGACCAACAAACAATAAACAAAACGACGATCGGCAACCAAAATGATTAGGAGGCGCTTCAAATTCTGCGACGCAATTTCTACTTTTCTTGAGATTTTCCAAAATCTCGGCCGTAAGTACAATAAAGCAACTTTGAGTATGTGTAGGTACTCAAACACTAAACACTTTGATTTCTTGCCATTATACATAAATGGACACACAATTAAATAAGTTTGAAGAGATGCCTTATCAAAGAAGAGTGCCGATGCCCAACAGTAGGACAGAAAGTCTTAACAGTGATACCACCAGTTTTTCGCTAATGGGAAGCAGGTAGGAGTGTCATCACTTTGTCTTTACACGAAAGTCATCTATTTCCATCTACCTTTTAACTTGAAATTTAATTTAGTCTAATATCATCACCTCGGTTTCAGTGGAGTGGGCTAAAAATTAATATGGAGAGCAATAGTAATTTAGTGCCTGCTATTTTGTAAAGATTACTAAAAATTTGTCAAAATATTTAGAATTGCCCTGTGCCAGGAATGGTAAAATCAAGGAGTTTTTTTTTTAGAAAAAAATAAACATTTAAAGAAATGTATATTCCTCGATGTAAATATTTTTTAGTGACACTTTCAAACCTGGGCGTATTACAGATTTTTGAAAACTGTAAACTAATTGCTACCCCCAGATATTTGTCACTTAGAATTAGATATTCTATCCAAATTATTTATTTAGTTTTTAAACAATCTTGCATTTTTTATAATTAACTAAAAAAATTTGTTATTCGATCATTTTCATGTAACAAATTTATAATGTTAATTGAGTAGTAGTAGTAGTTATAGTAAGTCATTAAAGGCGAATAATATAACCGTATTTTGTGAGTTTGTTTCAATATTTATTTTTGCGCACGTTTGAACTGTAATACCTCCGACTTCAGTTTTAGATAAAGCTTAAGACAGGAAAATTATTATAAAACTGCTATCATGCGTATTTTATCCCATAAAATGCACAATCGAGCCCTAAAAACTGCTAATTTTTAATTTTTTGTTACCAACTGAGCAATCTTCATTTCGCTGAAATCCATCTACCAATGTATATAATAAGTATATATCGTACCGTACAGCACCAACTGTCTAAGTCATAATCTGATTTAACCGTGCGTTTAATAAATACCCGTATTTAATTATTAAGGTAGTAAGCATTATTATGTATCAAAGAATATTATCTTAATTTTTTTATTATAAAGCGCTAGCAAAATAATCAGAAAATTAAAACGCTTTGTGCAGTCCATTAACTATATAATTTTCTATTAATTGACAAATATTTGTACAAAAATAAACAAAACAAAAAATGGTACATTTGCAACTGGAAAATCTGCTACTTTTAAGGGTGTGAAATGCAATTTAAGAGATTAATTACCCGTGATCGTTGTTTTAACATACTTTTCCTCAATAGACTGCAAATAATACAAATAATGTTTACTAAGTTTGCTACAAATCACTGTGAAAGTAAACAATAGTTTTTGTAATAATAGCAACCTCCAATATTTGCTACAGTTTCACGACCAAGTACTATTTCTGGAACTCAGTGCTTGTTTGACGCCCTTCCTGGCAAATTATTTAAGTACAAGGTGTGTACAATTGAAACCCATCTTGGTTTTATAAAAAATTTATTGAACAATTTAATAGAGCAATAGTAGGGCAATTGCCCCCCCCCCCCCGGCTTCGGACAAAAGCCTAACCAGATACAAGAGAAAGACAAGAATTATCTGATTTAATTAGTTTGAGCAAAACTTTGGTTAAATCATCGCGTTTAGGTACCTACCTGTAAGGAACTGTCTAGATTTCTAGAATGTTCGAGAAGATATGACGTCACCCGAGTGAGGGGATATAAAAGCAGACTGGCCGCTGGCATGGCACGAAGCTACTCAAGCTAGGTGTGTAGTTACAGCGTTACTCTTTTAATTATAGGTGGATTCGGCAGTTGAGTTCTAATAAGATAGCGATAGAGAGCGATAGACCAGCGATTCCGAGCGATATCTCGATAGTTGATTGAATATTAGTGCGATAATAACTGTTAGTGGTGTTGAAATTTAGTTAACCCTAGGATGCATGACTGTCAGGATCAACAGATTTACCTAAGGTGGGTGAAAAAGACCCTTATACACTATGAATAAATTAATTAGTATGATGGTAAATTCGGAATGTATTTTATTATGTAATATGTCTATATAGCATAACTAAGTGTTTATTTACAGTTTTTACAAAAATATACAGTATGTTCCTTACATATTGGTTTACTACATGTAGCACACAGTCTGTCACATTTTCGGTCTTTCTTAGTTTTGCACAGGTAACACCGTTTCTTTGATGTGGGTTTCTTATTAGGAACCTCTTCCTTTTCGTCTATAGTTATAAATTTCGCCATGTCATCCAAAATAGTTCTATGTACATGAATATTACGGGATCTCCTACTCATATAAGGTAAAATGAGCTGTTTTGCTAGTTCTTTCAGAAACAAACGTCGTCTGTCGCTTCGTCCCTTTTCAAAATTTTGGTTTTCGGATAGGTATATATAAAATGAAGGCGTTGATTGCTGCTACGTTCATTATGTTACTCCATACTACATACTACTTTTGGTTTGCCTTTTGCAGGTGTAATTCAGAACTTTTTGGTCCATGATATCCACTCCGCCTTTTATTTTGTTGTAGAAATGTATAATTTCTGGTTTTTTCTTTTGAGTGTCATCTACATTATTATTGTCATGCACAGTGCTCAGTACATTTACAGCTTTTTTCTTTTTTGGCACATAGCTGGCCAGTGTCATATTGTTTTTGAATCCAAAGCACGAGGAGTTAATCGCTCTATCTTTATTAGCCTGCATTTCTGCAGGTATGTCACGCTTGTTTTTCTTTATTGTTCCTACAGCTGTTATTCCAACCGATAATAAATTTTCAAACAGTTCAACACTTGTAAAGAAGTTGTCTACTGTGAGATTTCTTGAAGAATTGTGGATTGTTTTTACCAACAGCTGAACAGTGTGCATTCCTAAATTGCGTTGTACTTCTCCTCCAGGTTGCTTTCCTGTATAAATTTTACCATCTATGGCATATCCGTTATCAGATTCACAAAGCCAAAAGAACTTTATACCATATTTGGCTGGTTTACTAGGCATATTGAGTAAAACCTCACCTACCTCTAAAACCAACCAGTTGTTCGTCGATAGTAACGTACGTTTTTGGAACCATTACTCTTCTGCACTGAGTCAGAAACAGGCCCCATATATAAGAAATAGGAGCCAACTTGTCAGTTTCCAATCCCTGGAGCCGCGTAGTTTTATTATCGAATCTCAAGAATCTCTTTATATCTTCAAATCGGTTCACCGACATACATGCGCGATAAATGCAATTTGATAGTTTATCCAAAAAAAGTTCACGCACTGGCACGTCCCAACTCTTTGTAGCCCCAGCCATAAGAAGTATCCCTAAAAACGCGTCCATTTCATCTCTTTCAATTGGTTGCCATTTTTGCCTTTGCGTGAACACACAGAGGATGCTTCGCGATTAGTGCATAGTATTATCTCCTCTTTTATTTCTAAAGTTATAAATTTTCTCCAAGCATCAATCGGGGTAAATATTTCACCTTTCTTTGTGGGCCCGGCTGTAAAACGTATAATGTTGTGTAGAGACACCTTTGAAGACTTTTTTACAGGAATTTTTGACCACTGTGTACCATTGGGAGCAAGCATGGAATTATCAATACTATCTTGAGATAACGCACCTTCTACATCCTCTTCACCGGAAGTAAGATCATCATACTCTGACTGTTGTATATAATCATCATCATCATCAGCATTGGCATCGATAACATCTTCAAAATCTCCGTAATCAGATTCTTTACTCGATTCTGAACCGGCATAATCAGATTCATCAAGCCATTGTTGCGCAATCGTTTCAAAGTCGGGATCTGTTGGTCGAATCGTTCGTTTTCTACCTTTTGAAGTCGAAGGTACTGCCATAATAAGTAAGATGAAATGTCAAACCTAACTGCACTACTTACACTATGCAACAACGTTTTCAGTCAACTGAGTAGACAATAATGACAAACCAATGTTATTTCAGCGGCGTCGAAAGCTTTGCGCATTTGCACGCAGCACCAAGTTCAAGCATGCGGCAACATGTCTGAACAGGTTCTAACACGTCTTCTATATAGAGTTGGAATGTTCAACTAAACGTACAGTCCATTCATAAAACACATTTCTATATCTAAAATAACTTATAATAGCTGGGTATAAAATACCCACCTTATGTAAATTACGCTAAATTTTGGAAATAATTTTTTTCTCCAGTAATTGAATTATTAAAAACATTTTTATTAGATTATTATGTTAGGAACAAGTCAATAGAAGAATACATGAGATGGCATTCATTTATATCAAGAAATGAACAATCTAGTTAAATTATAATAATGCTCTGGGTACAAAATACCCACCTTATGCATCCTAGGGTTAATGATAAAATAGTCGTACCGAGATCGTTAAGAAGCTGCATGCTATCTCTGATACATGAGGGACATTTTGGCATCGAAAAAAGTAAAGCGAGGACTAGAAAAATTTTGTATTGGCCAAATAGGTCAGATGATCTCGAAATGACCATCAGAAAATGTAAAATTTTCTGAAAAATTTTCAAACAAAAATGTCAAAGAAAAGTTTTTATCCTTCACAGTTCCAGAGCGTGCACGGCAGAAAATTGCTGCTGACATTTTTCATATGGTGATAGCATGTACTTGGTAGTTACGGATTCATTCTCCAACTGGCTGGAAATGGTGTCCATAAAAAGTAAGTCGGCAGATGCAATTATTGCAAAACTTAAATTGATGTTTTCCAAATTTGGCTATCCGGACATTCTTGTGTCTGATAACATCCCATTTAATAGTTATTCCTTTAAATCATTTGCTAAAGAATGGAATTTAGAAGTTGTGACCCGCAGGCCTAATAATTGTCCTTAGGGTTAGCTGAAAAAGCTGTAGGTATTGCTAAAAAGATAGTAAAGAAATGCATTGAGGATATGAAGTACATATATGTGTCGTTGTTAGAATATAAAATATATACATTAATTTGTCACATGCTGAATTGTTAATGAATCGTCTAAGTAGAGTATTTTGGACAGTTCTAAGACCACCCCCCACCACTAACCCAAGGTAGTTAATGTAGATGTTGCAGACAAATTAAAATCTAGAATCGATTATAACACTCAGTACTATAACAGATCTGCAAAAAACATCAGACCATTACAGCCAGGGGATAATGTGATTGTATATGATCATGTAGATAAAAATTGGGGGTCTGGCAAAGTAATAGATCAACATAACTCGCCTCGATCATATTTGATAGAGGACAAGAGTGACAATGTTGTTCGCAGGAACAGATTTCAATCAGCCCAACATGGCAAATCAAAACAATGCATGCAATACTCAACCTGACGGTCATCAGGGAGTAATCACTCGAGCAGGTCGTGAAACCTGTGAGGCTGTGTGATTATGTAACTTAAGCAAAGGGATGTAAAATATCATGTAATACCTGTGGCAGTTACATAGCCACAACCTACTTAGGGATTTTTAGTTTTTAGAGATTGAAGGGCATGTGACGTGTTACTGCTGTAGCCTGCTTTTGTGTCTCTCTTATTAAATATAGTTTCAACATAATACTCTTGTTTTAATATTATTTAATATGATACAGCAGCAACATCAAAGAGCACATCACAGGTTGTTCATACAAATAATAAAGCTAGATGTGCCGAAATTACTTCGAGTGTAAATAAAGAAAATATAAAAGTTTCTGAAGGAGCCATAGATATGTACAATTGTTCAGTTGTTATAAATAATTATATGAATAAATCATAAATAAAAATCTAACAATTTTTTGTAAATTTTATAGTCAAGGTCGCCTGAAAAACTTTGTGTGCACCACTACCAAAAAGTGTTATTTCGTCCTCGTCTGCTTTCTGGCCTCGGCTTTCACCTTGGCCATTAAAATCAAACTCGTCCGAAAAAAAACTCACTTTTTGGTCTTGGTACACAAATAACTATTACAATAAAGTAGCTACTTTATTATAGTACGTATGTTAGAAACAAAACCTTAATAAAAAATAATAAGTGGTTAGTTCATTGTAAGGGGTATTTTGTTTGCTTACTGTAATATATTAGAAAGAAACCTTAATTTAAAAATTGTACAATATTTCCGCCATATATATATATGTATTTCTTTTTCGTTCATGATGTGACCAACCGAGTCCAAAATCACATCATTTGGGAGAGTTAAAAGTATTTAAAGATTATGTATGAAGTTATTTAAAACTACGTTTGCTGCCATTAATCTTTTTTTTTATATAACTTCTCCAAATTCCATGCAAGAATATTTAGGTAATTTCAACTGTTTAGAAATTAGAATAACAAAAATAAGCAAACAGGCAACACCTTCAATAGAGTGATTAAGCCGCTACATTCATTTTTAAAAATAAATACTTTCACGTCGTTATATAGCAAGAAACGACCAAAAATATTTCGAGTTAAGGTTGGGATGGTGAACGAAATAATATCTTTATTCACATGTGGGTCATAAATATCATATCAACAATTCAGTTACTGTTTTCTGTCTGTTTCTGCTGATTTATTAGGGCTAAAACCGCTTAACATAGTGCTAAAATTGCTACAATTATTATTGAAGTATAACGATTAAAATATTTTACTATGTTTAGGTCACTTTTAAAAAGTTATCTACTAAATATTGACTGGGATAAATAATATAATTCTGAGCTCGTACTGATTCATCTAATTTAATTCTAAATCGAGCATGTATAACAAATCAGATTGAGATTGAGAACATATTATTTTATTGGAATATAATTATCAAGAAAAAAGAGAAATATTACTCAGAAAAAATACCTTAAAGTGGAAGAATCAGATTTTCTTTGGACCATACCGTATACACGGATGCAGTTAATCCAATTTCTGTTGCCACATTTTAGTTAACTAACAATTTTATTAATCTACGAACTATAAACTTATCGTGTACCGGTGTTCCTCTTAAGATGAAAGAGATCTCACTACAGAGACAGTTATTGGGAACACCCTGTATGTAGTGCATGAATTATAAATGATGAAGTAACATTTTACAATTGTATTTATTTAATTGTAGAAAATTGCCGGAAACTTAATTTAACGTTATAATAAATGTTCTATAATCTCAAAATTAATCCTGCGCCATTTCGTATAGTTATATTATTCCGTGTAACCAACCACATATAATTGGGGATTGTACGTTTTTGAAGCAGTGCGAATGTTAGATTAAAGTTGTTGGTAAATAATTAATGTTAATTTGTGAGTAGGTACTGGCAAAGTGTGCAGCCTCTTTGAATAAGTAGCTGAGTTAGACTTCAAGCTTTTGTTTAAAAGACTTCTGTACATATATTAATTAGTATTTTATACAGTAACACGAAATAGTCCCAACTAAATAGAGAAACCTGCAAATGTAGAAAAACTGTAAGCAGCTTGAGTAACTTAAACGGTAGATCGTGACAGCAACGTCGACAGTTATATGCTAGCAAGTCGCTGCAAGATGTCGCGATCTGTATAAAAGTAGGCTTAAATCTGTGAACCAGTATTAGTAATATATTATGTTTCTTACGCATTATTCTAATTTATAGAATGCTTTATGAAAAGTTAATGAACACCAGCTCATCTAATTTTTGCTAGGCATAAACTAATACAAATACAATATTAACAATGAATAACAGAAGACTACATGCAAACTTTTAAACTAACATGAGAATAAGTTTTGTTAATGTCAGCATTAGACTATATATACAGTGTTTGGGAAGGTAAACTGATTTAAATTTTACCGCATCTTCCTGTGGTCTATTTCACTTAGTATGGAGTATTTGTGGGATGTGTTTGCTATCAAAAGTTTGGATTTTTACCCACACTTTATTTGCTACGAAGTGTTGTGCGTTATATGGAAATATATCAATATCGGTATGTTCTTAAGGTTGCACTTACTTCAAAATGTTGTTACAGATGTTTTACGGCGATATTTGGTCCCTGGATCATCAGGGATTAATGTTCAGCAGTAATTATCAAGCAAACTAGGACTCCTTTTGCCTTGGTATCGCTTCTCCAAGGTTCCAAACTTCTTGATGGAACCGTTCTCCATGTTTGTCACTTACGGCATCCAAAGCTACCAGAAAGTGAATTTTTAAAGACATGTTACATCCCATTTCTCTGTAGGCACTAAGTAATTCAATCACAAGATCTTTGTAATTTTCAGCTTTCACATATCCAAGACAATTGGTCACAACTGTTGTAAAAGCTCTCCATGCTCGTAGTTCAACTTGATTCAGCAAGTTGTCAAATTCGCCATCTTTCATTAATTCTCGTATTTGTGATACCAAAAATACGCCCGCTTTAATTTTTGCCTCACTAACTCGCGTTAAACGTAATTAACGTTTCAGATACAAGAACGCTCTTCTGTTCCGATCTAGTGCTCTAACGAAATTTTTATTAAGCCTAATTTAATATGCATTGGTGGTAGAAATACGTTTTTAGGATCAACCAGTGGTTCGTTGGTAATCTTTTTTTTACCCGGAGTTAGTGCTTGACGTAGTGGTCATTCCTTCTGTATATAGTGATGATCTTCTGCACGGCTGTCCCATTCACACAGGAAACAACAGTATTTTGTATACCCCAGCTGAAGTCCAAGAAGAAGCGCTATCACTTTTAGGTCTCCACAGACTGACCCCACTCATAGTCATTATACCGGATGTGTTCTAGAAGATATCGGATATTCTCGTATGATTCCTTCATATGAACGGCAAAAGCTATAGTTACAGATGGGTATTTATTGCCGTTGTGAAGGAAAACTGCTTTGAAGCTAAGTTATGAAGAATCTGTAAATAGGAAGGGGTATTTAACCTACCATATAAAACGCCACAATAATTCAAAACAAAATTTTATTTATTCAACATAATCTCCTGTAAGATTTATACATTTAGCAGAACGTTTATAAAGTAATTCTAAGCCATTAAATAAAATCTTTGTCTTGTCTGAAAACCACTCCTCAACGGCACATATTGCTTCGTCATTTGTCGAAAATCTTTTACCTTTCATGTTTTTTGAGTTTTGGGAACAAATAATAGTCTGACGGTGCCAAATCCGGAGAATATGGCGGGTAGTCAACCAATTCAAAACCAATGTCATCAATGTTTTGCAGTAGAATCAACGACTTGTGAGCAGGACCGTTGTCTTACAAAAAGAGCACACCTCTGGCAAGTAATTTAGTTAGCAACTCAGTATAATATGCTCCCGTGATACTTCTACCCCGTCCCAAATAATCTATCAGAATTATCCCATCCTCGTCCCAGAAAACTGAAGCAAGAATCTTGCCAGCCGATTTTTGAACACGGAGTTTTTTGGGCCGTGGAGAACCAACATGCTTCCACTGTTTGGATTGCTCTTTAGTCTCTGGGTCATAGTGATGGATCCACGTTTCGTCCATAGTAACAAGCCGATCCAAAAAGTTTGAGGAATCCCCTGCAAGATGACGCAGATTTCCTTTGACATTGTCAATCGAACGCGCTTCTGATCAACGTTCAAGGATCTTGGAATCCATTTGGCCGAAAGCTTTCTCATACCCAAGTCGTGATGAATGATGTGACACACACGTTCATGAGAAATGTGCAATGCTTCTGCAATATTCTTAATTCCAATGCGTCGATTTTCTAAAATCATTTCATGGACAGAATCAATGTTTTCCGGAGCGGTCACAGAAATTGGTCTTCCAGGGTGGTGCTCATCTTTCATATCTCATCTTCCTCTTTTTTATTCCGCAACCCAGTTTTTAATAGTGGCGTATGAAGGACAGTAAAGTGATCACCTAAAGTTTCTATCATATCAGCATAAATTTCTTTGCCCGATAACCCTTTCAAACATAAATACTTAGTAAATGACCAAATTAATATTTTATTTTTCTCAGACATGCTGTTTTCTAAAATTCACAGTTTCATCACCGTTCAACTTATGGAGGTCAATCTTTGACAACTTATTTATAATACATCAAAGTTGTGATCATGGTAACCATATTCACTTTCTTTACTAGAAACTTTCCAGGCTAACTAGATATCAATACCCCCTCGTAGGCGCCAATTGCGTAGTTCATGTTTCCGCCCTAATGCGTGAAATAAGTCGTCAACATCCGTGCAATATACCAAAGTCCCTTCTTGAGCGAAAGAATGTGTAAGTCCTTTTTGACGTTTTTGGAAGTGAGTTATATGTACGTCACCTTCCAGGAGATTCCATCCTTTTAATCTCGATACTAGAAGTTCTGACTGATTTTGCTAGTTTTAAATCTCGAACTTCATCAGATGTCGTTCTGTTGAACATTCTGGGATTTGAAATAGTGGATTATTGTCGATTTTCTGTGCGAATTGCATATGATCACTTGGAACACCGGCATTCAGGTTGTTCTTCGTCCAAACTTCAAGATTCTGGTGGATTTGGGATAGGAAGATCTTCACTATGTTCGACGGGCCGTAAAGCTAATGGAAAATTGGGATGCTGCACAGTATCCTTGGACTTCGGTCCGATGCCCAGTATTTAAGTGAGGCAAAAGTATCAATCTGTGGAATGGTCTTTCTGTTCTCTCCACACCGTTGGTACTGCAAAGCGTATTTTACGTATTGTACCTTTCACCAACCTGTTAACAATGTTACACGAGTCTTACAACATTTGTGAGGAGCCCATGACTTATCTTGATCTTCTACTTTAACTCCGAAATAAAGTTCGTAAGCTCTTCGTACAAGTGGGGTGAAAGTACGTTTTTGCGATTTAAAAGTTAGTTCTCCACACACATAACAAAAACTGTTGACATTATTTACACACTGTCTAGGCATTGTACTTATTTGTTAATTCACAGTCAATCACAGTACAGTAGTAAACATAAATCAAGTATATAGAACACAAACACGTTTGTAACGACGTTGCGCGGCACCATATAGGAAATGCAGTACCTTCATACGCCGGTAAATGCCTACTAATGCATAATATCTGATTTGGTGCGTACTTCTTGCATGTAACAGACAGAAATGAACGTGTCTTAACACGGTATATTCGTCACTGCTGATACATTACTCAAGTGGCGCAATATGCATATGTTCCATACTTGCAAAATATAACAGCTTGTTACTAAAAATTAGTGCGTGATAGGCAAATTCGGTTTTTAAATTCGTTTATAGGATGCCCAAATAGATCAGAGACACCTAAAAATTTCCATTTCACAAAATGTGCGTTTAACAGTTTTCCTTAAAATCTAGAATAGATAATGTACATCTGTTGCTTGCGTTGTTTTGGATCTTCAGTGTTATTGGGTTTATGTTGTAGTTAGTAAACTTCAATTTTTAAATAACCTGAAAGTAAATAATCTAAAAGCGTCACGCCGGGAGACCTGGGTGGCCGTTTAATACAATCACTTAGACGAATGTGTTGATTAGGAAATGTTATATTTAGGTATTTGTGCACTGTAATTGAACAATCGGAAAACGGGGCTCAGTTTTGTTCGAACCGTTGTCTTTCGCGAGCAGTGTGTTATACGGATTCGTCAAAAAATACAAACGTAGGATTAAAAAAAAGAATTTTACCGTGTAGTAGTTAACTGTAATTGGAGAAAATACAGCCTGAAAAATCGATCGTTAATGGTATGTCTTCTCATATGTATCTGTTCAGGATCCTGGATATGTGCTTTCATTATACAATGTTAATTCCATTCTGACCAGACATCATTTAAATAAAAATCGGCTTTAACAATTATTTCTTTACAAAACTAAGCTGAATTTCATGGATAATTCATAAACCTTGCGAAATTTATAGCGGGGTGTCATTTCTCGTCCTTAAAAATATCTTCGCTAGTCGAACCTATGGGTTTTCGAAGATTGATAATGTCATAGCAGTTTTTGCTTTTTCATATATTCAGTGTTTGAATGTTTAGGTTCATAAGCACGTGCGGATATTACAGGATATATAAGGTCGATAGTTATAAATTTCGAATAGATGATTTACAATAGTCATTGATCACTAAAACTTCGGCGGCTAGATATTTTATGAAGTACAATGGACGAATATTTTGATTAAAAAGGGTCATGTTTTCTACCGTGCTGTAATTATTGTATGACTGTAACGTTCGTTTGGTGTCCTTTTCAAATACAACGAATCATTCTAGTTACTAAACAAAGCATCATTGCCACCTTTCGTTATCGTGATTTATTATTACTGGAATGTGTTTGGTCTACATCGACTGCTTTGCCGATAACATTTTTAGAATTATGAGTGTTACACTTAACCCGGGAATTAAGTTTAACGAAACTTCATAATTAAAAATAATAAATTTATTTTTATCAAGCACGGAATGACACGTATGGTCGACAATCAAATGAACAGTATAACTAACTTAAAAATAGAGATAAATATGCTTATCTTCTTCTTCGAGTACTTTATCTCTTACGAGACGTAGCGATCTTCTCACCTATGCCTGTGTTGCGCGTATAGAGTGCCACAGATATAGAGGACCTACAGCATAACGTGGCCTCCGAACCACGGGAAGTGTAAACACTTCTATTGCAGAGAAGATTTAGTAGGTAGAATACCTCGTTGGTTTGCCATAGCTTTGTGTTGGAGAACGGCCGTTAAAAATCCAATGTTCCGTTACTGGGAATTGAACCCAGGACCTTCACCGTAGAAGTCAAACGCGTTAACTTCTAGCCCACGGCCACTTATAAAGACTTATTATCTTAACGTTTACACATTGCGTCCTGCAAATGAATATACAAGGGGTAGGTTCATGCAGTTGGTTTCATTGAATTTAAGATAATATTTGGATGCTGATATCCTGGGGAAGTTTATGTCTCAATTAACAATAATAAAGGGCATAGTATGTGTGTACATAAATCCTCCATCCTTAACATAAAAAATACAGTGAAAATTACATTTTTCTTTGATTTTTGTTTCTTGTTCTATAGGTCGCAAAGGTATAATATTATGTTGTGATCTATCTTGTTTACATTTTTTAGATAGTACATCATACTTATACATTATAAATATAACAAGCATAGTTCGTTCTAATTAATAGTCCTGATTTCATTTTGCAAATCTTTTAATTTTTCTCTTAGTTGGTACATAGAATCTAAATTAACATTTTCTAAATGTAATTTAGGGAAATTCACAATGTTATTTAGTGAATAAATTAGTGCTGTCAAATCCGTTACATTTTAAAATCCGGATTTCGGATTTGAAATTATCCGGTATCCGAATAATCCGGAATCCGCCGGATTTTTACTATCCGGATAAAATCCGTCTTTTTTTAAAAAATCCGATATTCGGATTTAAGCAAAAATCCGTTTTCTGAATTTATTTGCGTGCGTTTATTTATAAAATTAAATTAAACATTTAAGTAAACCTACATAAATACAGTCTGCATTAATCTGGCATGTAGAATTGTATGAATATGCAGTTAATTCAGATAAACATAGGAAAAAAATTGTAGGTATATGTGTATTCCAGTAAAATCGCTGTGTATGTCTAAGTTCCTCATTTTAAACTTAATTATTCAAGATCATCGATAAATCTGTTATAAATATATTATCTGGATGTATTCGTTATTTAAATTAAAAAAAATACATATTGGCAGCAACTATGAATCCAATATGTGCAAACTTAATTATTCAGTATTTTATTTGGTAGAATAGTAGTGTGTCGTTCAATATGGTGTTCTGTGTCGCATCGGCGAAAAATCTATAAAACGTATAATTTCAAGGCAGAAAAAAATGGGTGTACAAAGCCAGCGCGCTCATGGCAAATGAGGCTATTACCTCCCTTCCACTAAATAGTGATGGGTACGACGGAAATGTTAATAAAGGTACACATAAAACATTAAAAATTTAATCCGGATCGACATAAGAAATCGTAATTTCAAATTGATTTTAGAAAAATCCGTTACCGGATCTCTATAAGAGATTCGAAATCCGGATCACCGTGAGAAATCCGAAATCCGGATCTCCGTGAGAAATCCGAATCTCTGTGAGAAATCCGAAATCCGGATCTAAACCTAAAATCCGAAATCAGGATAAATCCGAATACCGGATTTTTAGCATTCACAAAATCAGAATCTTTGTAACGTGCGATTTCGACGCACAGTGTATGTTGCTGAATTATTTCAATTTAAGTGTGTGTTTAGCGCGCCTCGAGATTTCAGTTTCAAATTTTTGGCTTTCGCGCATGGATAGCTTACAATGTTCTCGTAGATTTTGGGTTTTCTGGGAGAGGACATTCTCATGCTGTTACTTGACAAGTGTGTAGCTTGATATTCATCGCGGTCAATTTCGACCAAGGATTTATTCCTAATTTTGTTGAAAAGTTCAAGTTTTAAGGGATATCTTAACCTTGTGGTGCTAGTGAGATTTTCCCTGGGTTTTAAACCAATTTATTACACCCTTGAAGAGGTTTTTCTATTTGCCGATTTAACATCTTTGGTAAGCTGAGAAGTTTGATTCATTTTCTTTTACTTTATTTAGTCTCTTGTATTATTTAGGCAAGTTCGTAGCTGCTGAGAATTTGACTGTGGAAAATTACATACTACTGGAAGTTTTATACCTACATCGAAGAATTTGGAGAAAATTTCGAGTCGTATTTAGACCACAGAAAATTTGCAAGGCCAAGTTCCAAACGAGCGAGTGTGGACACCAGCTGTGAGCTCAGGTGGTCGCTGCAATTGGAATTTTCATCTAGCAAGGTCTGTTTAAAATATTCTCTTAAAATTTACGCACTTCAAGGACTCGGCAGAATACGACCGCATAATCTTTTCTTTGTACAGATTCAAATTATACAGTTTATACCGAACAAATTTTACAACTAATTCTTTTATAGATTTAACACTTATTGCATTTTATAACTTTTGTAAACGGTCCGCATATTTCGAGGTTCTGATTTAATTTTTATTGACGCAGAAATTCAATAAGGGAGGATATTGCGTGAACTATTATTTTTTCTTGTCGATTCGCTTATACCTCAATAGTAGGTATTTAATTCTTAGTTTACATAATCGAGATCTCGTTTATCGTGAATTAGGCGTGTTACGTATTGAATTATTATTTTTGCGAGGCTAGTTAAGGCTTCTTGTTAACTTCATTTATTATTGACGCATTATCGTTTTCCCCAGGATTAAATTTAATCATTATACGAATCATTAAATCAGACAGGGACGTTTGTGGTCTGTTCTTTATTTGAAAGATATTTATACTATATATATTTGTGACCAATTTGGGGTCAATAATTTTGAGATATTAATGACCGATTTTATTTGGTCAAATCTTTATATTTAACTGTAATTTAATTTTCCATTTATTGATTATACTCGAGAATTACGTCAAGTATTTTGTTGTTTTATTGTGTCTTGTAGTTATATGAAAGACTTTAGTGATATCAGTAAGGTAAGTTCGTTCTCTCAGGGAGATTCCTGTTTATCTACGTCATCTTCGAGACCAAGGGTTTATTTTTTAAACAGGTGGCGCCTACATACTTTGAACCCTCCCTTCTCCGACCGACGCTGGTCAAACCCTTGTCTAGATACCTGGATCTTACTGGTGTTGTGGTTAGATATTTTTTTTTGTGTAGGAAAAACTATTTCCTTCACTGTGTCGCCGTTCTTTTAGCTGGGCGTCACATCTTCGCCTAAACAAAATCCGGATATCCAAAAATCCGAATCCGCTGGCCAGCTCTAAAATAAATATGAATTACATGGTAACTGAATAACTTGATACTTATAATTTGAAAAACGATTTGTTTTTAATATTTTTTTTCAATTTGCATTTCACAGTTAACAGGTAATTGAATTGTATAAGAACCTAGCAATGGGATTTTCCTATTATCATTGATACCGTTTAGTTTTCCTACCAACTCATCGGTTGTTACAATAATCCATAAATCATTATCAATTGTTTGTATTTTATAGCTTTCCAGTAAAAATCTATTTGGTTTGCAATTATCAATTTTCGAAGAGGAAATTAATTGTGCTTCACATAACAAATCTTCAAAGTTGATTTGTTCTGGTATACGTGGGGGTATTGATAAGTACTTAATCTACCAAATAAAACGCTACAATATTTCTAAACAAAATTTTATTTATTCAACATAACTTCCTTTAAGAGTTATACATTTAGCAGAATGTTCATAAAGTAATTCTAAGCCATTAAAAAAATCTTTGTCTTGGTCTGCAAACCACTCCTCAACGGCACATATTGCTTCGTCATTTGTCGAATATCTTTAACCTTACAAATGTTTTTTGAGTTTTTGGGACAAATAATAGTCTAACGGTGCTAAATCCGGAGAATAGGGCGGGTGGTCAACCAATTCAATACCAATTTCATCAATTTTTGCAGTGCCATCAACGACTTTTGAGCAGGAGCGTTGCCTTGCAAAAAGAGCACACCTCTGGCAAGTTTTCAGCGGCTTTTTTCCACAATTTTCTTAGGTAATTTAGTTAGTAACTCAGTATAATATGCTCCCGTGATAGTTCTACCAAGTGACAAATAATCTATCAGAATTATCCCATCCTTGTCCCAGAAAACTGAAGCCGATTTTTGAACACGGAATTTTTTGGGCCGTGGAGAACCAACATGCTTCCTCTGTTTGGATTGCTCTTTAGTCTCTGGGTCATAGTGATGGATCCACGTTTCGTCCATAGTAACAAGCCGATCCAAAAAGTTTGAGGAATCTTCTGCAAAACGACGGCAGATTTCTTTTGACGTTGTCAATCGAACGCACCTCTGATCAATGTTCAAGCATCTTGGAATCAATTTGACCGAAAGCTTTCTCATACCCAAGTCGTGATGAATAATGTGACACACACGTTTATAGGAAATGTGCAATGCTTCTGCAATATTTTTAATCCCAATACGTCGATTTTCTAGAATCATGTCATGGACAGAATCAATGTTTTCCGGAGTGGTCACAGAAATTGGTCTTCCAGGGCGGTGCTCATCTTTCACATCTGATTTTCCTCTTTTATATTCCGCAACCCAGATTTTAATAGTGGCGTATGAAGGACTCTGATCACCTAAGATATCTATCATATCAACAAAAATTTCTTAGCCCAATAACCCTTTCAAAAATTAATACTTAGTAATTGACCGAAACTCGATTTTTTCAGATTCTATCTTTTTCTTAGACGCTGCTTTTAAAAATTCACAGTTTGATCACCGTTCAACTTATGGATGTCAAACTTTCACAACTTATTTATAAAACATTATAGTTGTAATCATAGCAACCATATTCACTTTTCTTTACTAGAAACTATCAATACCCCCTCGTATTACATATAAAATTGTTCTTAGTTAAATGTTTAAATTGTTCGTCACTTGTAATATAATTAGTCAGAGAATAACAAAAATTTGTATTATGGCAAAAGAGCATGTACTGTTCATTGATTTTTATTGGCAACAGGTATAGGTGGTAATAATCGTACGTCGTATGTCCGGTTGATGGCACTTCGATTATAAATACTATTCTGGTGTTTGTTTGATAGGCCTTGACTACAACTATTTCTTCGAATTATAGCAAGTTATTTTTGGTTGGTTTGAAAGGAATTTGCATATCGTTTATTTTATTCCTAATGAATTTCAGGCACATTTCTAAGTCTTCTGGTTCCATAATAGACGGGTGAAAAGTTTCTAATTTGGGGAATATAATTGCTTCTTTTAAATTGTTGACAATGTGTAGCATTAGATTGGCAATTGCAGTTACTTGTAGAAAGATTGTATGAGAATTAATAAGCGAGTACATTTCGATTTGTTGTAGTGAATTCCTTTTCAATTCTGTTTCAATTTGTAGAATTTTTGATTTTAGTGTTCCTTGATTTGTTTGTAGAATGGTAATGCTCTTGTTGACTTTGTCTAATATCTGGTCCGTAATAGATATTTGTCTAATGACGGAGCCGGACATTAGGGCGCCCCCGTTAGGGCGCGGCCGTTAGGGCGCCGCCGTTAGGGCGCGTGGAGGATAGGGCGCGGACCGTTAGGGCGCGTGGACATTAGGGCGCCGACCGTTAGGGCGCCGACCGTTAGGGCGCCGACCGTTAGGGCGCGTGGATATTAGGGCGCGGATGCACAATAAAATGGCTTAAATATTCGCTTAATATTCAGTTTAAATGAAATATATACAATATACACAAATTGCATATTAGAAAATTAACACTCCTAAAAAATATAGATATAAAAAAAGACGTTTAAACATTAATAGTTTATTTCCTAAATAAATAGCAGTATAGAATAGGTTTATAAACTACAGATAAGTTAAAAACGCAAAAAAAAACATTTAAATTACATTTTAATTATCGACTGAAACAATAAACAATTAAATATTTTTCCATATTCTCCATTAAGAAAGATTGGCGCCTATCGCGTAATACATTTTTATAAGCAGAAAATGAGCGCTCAACATCACATAATGTAATTGGCGAGTATTTCAATTTGCTTACAAGTAATGGAACAATATTTACAGCTTCATTCGAAATTTTAGATCCATTAAGAACTTCATATATGTGTTTGATTTGTTCGCAACCGGGATTGTTTTTTAGAACAGAAGAAAATTTTTGTGTTATGATTTTACCGGTTTCAGAAGGTACTGATTGCTTTACATTTTGCTTGCAGTTCTTCTACCATATGTAGGGATTCCGTTAAAGGCAAACTAATGGTTTGTAAATTTGTTATTACCGGAACAAAACATGAAAAATGTTTGTCCAAAAATAGTTTTTTACATTCGTTCATTGCAGCACAATCTGCTTCAAAATCTGTTATTGACTTTTTAAGATTTTGAAAATGTTCTGCATAAAACATGACTGCGTACCCATCTGGTAATAACAGGTTCTGGGGGCAATGGAAAATTTGGAAAATGTTCTTTGTATCTTTCAACCCTTAACGGAGCTTTAATAAACAATTTTTTTATATTTGATATCAGGCTATTTACAGTTTTATAGTGTTTGCGAATAGTTTCCCCCACCCTGTTAATATCATGAGCTAAGCTGGTCAAGTAGATTAAATTTGGAAAAAATATTTTTAAAGAGTTACCTGCCTTCACCATATACGACGCAGCATCGGATAACATTGAAAGTAAATTTTCGGTAGGTATCTGTTCCGGTAGAAACAAATTTGACAAGCTGCCGTTTACAAACCTGGCTATTGTTAAATTATTTGTTGCATCTGATTGTTTAACACTGTGCAAAAACGGTTCTGGAACAGTATCTTCTAATATTCTAATAATTAAATTTGTCACATAACGTCCCTTGGCGTCTGTAGTTTCATCAACGGCTATCCAAAATATATTGCCTGCTATTTTAGTTTTAATTTCATTCATAGCCTTTTCATGAAGAATATCTATATATTTCTTACGTGATATAGATTGGCAAAGTATGTAGGCGCCACCTGTTTAAAAAATAAACCCTTGGTCTCGAAGATGACGTAGATAAACAGGAATCTCCCTGAGAGAACGAACTTACCTTACTGATATCACTAAAGTCTTTCATATAACTACAAGACACAATAAAACAACAAAATACTTGACGTAATTCTCGAGTATAATCAATAAATGGAAAATTAAATTACAGTTAAATATAAAGATTTGACCAAATAAAATCGGTCATTAATATCTCAAAATATTGACCCCAAATTGGTCACAAATATATATAGTATAAATATCTTTCAAATAAAGAACAGACCACAAACATCCCTGTCTGATTTAATGATTCGTATAGTTATTAAATTTAATCCTGGGGAAAACGATAATGCGTCAATAATAAATGAAGTTAACAAGAAGCCTTAACTAGCCTCGCAAAAATAATAATTCAATACGTAACACGCCTAATTCACGATAAACGAGATCTCGATTATGTAAACTAAGAATTAAATACCTACTATTGAGGTATAAGCGCATCGACAAAAAAATAATAGTTCACGCAATATCGTCCCTTATTGAATTTCAGCGTCAATAAAAATTAAATCAGAACCTCGAAATATGCGGACCGTTTACAAAAGTTACAAAATGCAGGAGGTATTAAATTTATAAACGAATTAGCTGTAAAGTTTGTTCGGTATAAACTTGTATAATTTGAATCTGTACAAAGAAGATTATGCGGTTGTACTCTGCCGGATGATTCTCAGAGTCCTTGAAGTCCGTAAATTTTAAAAGAATATTTTAAACAGACCTTGCTAGATGAAAATTCCAATTGCAGCGACCACCTGAGCTCACAGCTGGTGTACACACTCGCTCGTTTGGAACTTGGCCTTGCAAATTTTCTGTGGTCTAAATACGACTCCAATCTTCTCCAAATTCTTCGATGTAGATATAAAACTTTCCGCAGTATGTAATCTTCCACAGCGACGTATTTTTCCAGTAGTTACTTAAATTCCAATAGATATTCAAAATTCTCAGCAGCTCTAAATTGTTCAGCAGCTACGAACTTGCCTAAATAATACAAGAGACTAAATAAAGTAAAAGAAAAAGAATCAAACTTCTCAGCTTACCAAAGATGTAAATCGGCAAATAGAAAAACCTATTCAAGGGTGTAATAAATTGGTTAAAAACCCAGGGAAAATCTCACTAGCACCACAAGGTTAAAATTTCTCTTAAAACTTGAACTTTTCAACAAAATTAGGAATAAATCCTTGGTCGAAATAGACCGCGATGAAAATCAAGTACACACTTGTCAGGTAACAGAATGCGAATGTCCTCTCCCAGTTCGGAAAACCCAAAATCTACAAGAACATTGTACGCTACCCATGCGCGAAAGCCCAAAAATTTGAAACTGAAATCTCGAGGCGCGCTAAACACACACTTAAATTGAAATAATTCAGCAACATACACTGTGCGTCGAAATCGCACGTTACAGTATTATCTAAGAAATCTAAATACATGGCACCATTAAACCGATGTGGTAATACATAAGGCCCGATAACATCATCACCTACGATACCGGCCCAAACAGTAATACTGAAGCGTTGTTGGAAAGCAGTTGTGAATGTAGAATGAGGGTTTTCGATATCCCAGTGATGCATATTATACCAGTGCTTGATGCCATTTCGTGTGAACTGCGATTCATCCGTCCAGAGAATTTGACTTAAACATCCTGGATTATTTGCGGTAGCATCTACCAACCATTAACAAAACTGTAGGCGCCTCAAATTATTATCATCATGTAGATTTTGTACATGTTGTACTATATAAGCTGTTTCTGTTTAATGTACGCCAAGCTGGCGACTGGGTAATACTTAATTGCCTAGAAATTCTTCTAGTACTCGTCGATGGGTTTTGCTGGACTCCGTCAATAATATCAGCATTATGGTCCATGTTGTTTCTTCCAACATGATGAGGTGGTCTAACCATACCTGTTTCAGACAAATTTAGGTGCAACCGTTCAAATGTTCGGTAGTCAGGCTGTCGCCGGTGAGGATAGCTTTTCCGATATTCTACCACAGCTGCACGAGGATTCCGGCTACAATAGCCATACACAAAATGCATTTTTGCATATTCACGAGCAGAAGGCTCTATCATTACCACACTTAGAAAACAACAATAATTCAAGCCTGAAACACCTTTTGTCATAACAAGTTAGAATTTATTTTACTTATTTCATATTATGAGTTGATTTAACAGAACAATGATAAAAACAAAGAAATCTTCTGTAACTAGATAACGGTTGGAAATAAGACATGAATTTATTAACATCTTTTGCTTCGCGTAACATCCCATATCACACTCTTAAGTTTAGACTACACCTTTTGAATCACCCTGTATATACGGAAATAGTACTTAAAGGCGTGTTTCACGTCATAGATTGATGAACCTATTACACTTATAAGTTTTTTTATACGGCAGGCTGGTGTAGCTAGCAAATCGAATTATTATTTTTCTAGAGCATATTTTTCATATTTTGCATTTGTTAAGCTTATAATAAAATAGATAAAATATGTTTTGTTGATTACGTTTTAATGTGATACCAACAGTTACTTGAAATACGATATAATTTGTACTTGCTACAAAAATCCAGCGTTTGATATATTCACAATTGTGAACATGAAAGAAGCTTTTAACGTTACTACTCCGAATAACATTAAGTTAGATGCCGGAAAGATATTTAAATTGAAAAAAATAGTAATTGTTTAGTTAATATCATCAGAGAATTATATATTATTTTTTGTTAAAAGTTTTAACAGCATAAATGTCTGTCTACTTTAATTTTTATTCGGATTAGAAGGTCTGTCGGCGTTGTCCGATTCCTAGATTCTATTCTTTCCTATTTTCCCTTTGTCCTTTTTATTTTAGAATATTATCACTCGTAGCATTTTTTATGCCTACCTTCCGGTTTTTCTTCGTCCTTCGTCGTGTTCGTCGTTGGTTTTGCATACGTTTTATAGCTTCTTTTAGAAGTCTCCTGGTTTGTATCTGCTGGACATAGCCATACCAAATTAATTATTTAAGATCGGTCTCTTTCATTATTGTATGCTCAACACCATCTCTTTGTAACGGTAAATAGTAGTGTACGAGGCTGGTTCATCAATTATTGTCCCTAACATAGAAGGCATTGGCCGACAAATGAATTTTTTGCCTAGGAACGTCAGTTATTGGCATTAATATCTGCCAAGTTGCAATTTCTCTCCTTTTTTTTTTTTTGAAGAATCGTGGAGTCCAAGATTCCCATCCCACCCAGCTTACCCCGGCTCAGCACATTTCGTGCTATTCACAGGTCTAACATGTCCCACCCTTGAAAAACCCCATACCCCAGACACCACAAACACCCTGGGAAAGTGCAGTGCTCAGGATTCGAACCTGAGCGACTTTGGTAGAATAACTCCGAAGCCAAGCGCTGCGTCCATTACTCTACCGCGGTCCCCAGTTTCTCTCCTACTAGTTTATAAAAGTTATACATTTAATATTACTGCGGTGATTTTATTGAAATGGAAACATTCAAGTCAAGGGCTATAATGAAATACCATTTTGAAAAGGGTTCATCACTGCTGCGAGTAATGTGAGGATAATGGACACGGATTTAGATGCATTTTTAGAAAGATTTGTAACTGTAGATGAAACCCGGGTTCATCAGTTTGTTCCAGAGTTAAAACGGCAGAGTATGGAATGGAGGCATCGTGGTTCCTGCCCTCGCGAAAGTTCCGTGTGACTTCCTCGACTGGAAAGATATTGGCACCAGTGTTTTGGGATTCGGACTGTGTTTATTATTTACCACAATAACGGGAGCGTATTACCCAAAACTCATACCAGAAGTTTCCAAGGCCCTAAAGGAAAAAGGCGTCGAAAATGGAAACGGGGCGTTCTGTTCCATCAAGATAAACGCTCCCGCTCACAAGACCTGTGTTTCTATGGCTGCGATTCACAATGTTGGAAATGAAATTTTAGAAGAACCCCTATCTTCGCCAGATTTGACCCCAGTGACTATCACCTGTTCCACAAATTAAGGCAACGTTTTCGGTGAAATAATATTTCGGACGATGCGGAGGTGATGGCTGCTAAGAATGAGTGGTTTGCGATGCCTAAGTCATTTGCTTTTAGATTAGGTACAATAAATAATGAGGCACCCTCGTATAGATAGATTATTTCTTATTTGTACATTTGATATTATTCCCGCTATATTTGATGATAGTAACGTTTCCCATCTTTTCTTCGTTGGCATATTGGCATACGATTTCGGGAATATGAAGACAGGAAAGACTTCTGGCCCAAAACAGTTGCTATAGGATATCATTAAACTGTTAGATAATAGTGTTTAGTTCTTGCTAACTTTTCTAATAGTGTGTATGAGACGGGTTCAGCATCAAAAGATTGGTTTACATTCGTAGCCATACCGAAGAAAATTAATGAAAGGGTTTGCAAAGACCATCGTATAACTAGTGTCATCAGCTACAAAATCAGTATTTCTTAAAGTCATTCATAACAGAGTATAGGCAACATTGGAAGGGATGTCACAAATACACACCAGGGCCAGAGAAGCATTATTAGTCTATTCACGTGTAATATACTAGTACAACATTGTATACCCGGTCTATAAACTATGAGAAAGCCTTTTTCAATATCAGGTATAACCAAATAATATGATTATATTAAAAAGCAAGAACTTCGATTCGATTCGAATTAAATTGGAGGTATTACAGTCAATGGTACTCCAATAAAACTATAAGATTTGTTGACAACAACGTGCAGAATCCATGGAAGATGTCTACCTGGTTTTCGACAAAGTAGCAGAAACTTGTGAAAAATTGGTTGACTATAAATTCGAAGAATACGCCAGGCTTAGTATTATCATAAACGCAGATACTATTTAGGGTCAACTTGAATGAGATGAACAGATAAACAGAAAATGCATACCTTGTAACATTAATCAATGATAAGAATGACTATAGTGAAGAAATCAGACTGAGAATAGAAAAAACAAGGCGTACCCCAAAATTATGTTCTTGATATAACTGTTGCAAAAATCGGCTATATTCATAACAATAAATCTCAGAAATATAGAACATGAAAGTTCTGATAATTATGTAGAATCTATGACTTTCTGAATTGTTAATTAATATTAAATTTTTATTATCACTATTCCCCTATTTCTGGGTTTCCAATATATTTTCAGGAATCCCAGATGTAATTTTTCAAATAGTAATTTTTACTAATTTTGGAACACGAACCAACTTATGTTTGTTCTGCAGCCCCAGATGTACAAAATGTAGACGCATGACACAAAGTGTTTGGTGTAATAAGAAAAATGTATAATAAAGTAAGGGAAATAATGTAAGGGAAATAAAATAAATTTTAATTTATTATTGCTTGTCTTTTATTCTTAGTAAGTTCATACGTCAGTTGCGTGGTAGCTTTTATCTAATAATTCTGCGTATATTTATTTCCGTTTTCTCACAACGTACATTCATAAAAATATTATGGCGCAGATCGCAAAAAAAGTACTGGTGACGTTCCAGTGGATTTTATTCCTATTTTTATTTATTTGATCCCATAAGACCAGTGAAACGTCAAATGTCATGTAAAAGTATTTTAGCGAATCCCCGCGGTGAAAGTAGCGTGGGAATAGTGAATATACACTTTGTTTGAATTCTTTTTACATTTAGTAAAATTCGTAGTACAGGTAAAGCAGTTGAGAACTTGAAACTGTTATAGTAGTAAATATGCATCGTTTTTAAAGCTGTGGTCAGTTTAATGAGTGATTTGTTCTTAAATTTTAGCAATGAAAATAAGACATTTTATTTTAGAAGTATATACGAGGGCAGCCTTTTCGTTTTTCCAAAAACCACGAAAGAAAACAATTTTTTTGGAACAAACTGTTTTATTGCTTTTCAAAATATTCGCTTTTAAGATGTATACACTTTTGCATGCGTTCAAACCAATTCTCGAAACTTTTTTTCCACTCTGAAGTTGGTATCTCAAAAACATGGTTTTTGAAGGCTTTAGCAGCTTCTTGGGGTGATGAAAATCGCTGTCCACGCATTTTTTGTTTGACATTCGATGTTTGTTTCCTTTAAATAAACAATTGTTTGCCATGCTGTGTGAGAGCTGGCATTGTCATGATGAAGAATGATGCGACCTTTTCGGTTGTTTTTCCGGATTTCGTCGATTACTTCTGGCAAGCAATTGTTGCATAGTACTCAGCGTTAACTGTTCTTCAATCCTGTAAAGCAATGGTTGCGACGTATCCAGTAAAACCAAAGAAATAAGCGACAATTTTCTTGGAAGTGTTTCGTGAACGAACAACTTTTGTGGAATTCGGTTCATCTTGGAACAGCCAAACAGTGGATTGTTGTTTAGTTTCCGGTTCATATGAATATATCCACGTTTTGTCACCTCCTACGATATTGTATATGGATTTTGCGGTTCCTCATTTCCTTACACCAATTAACACGGGCCTTTTTTGGAGCGTCAATTAAATTATGCGCAATCCATTGGGAATAGATCTTTTTCACAGCTGAATGTTCAAGCAAAATCGAATGTACTGCAGTCTTTGATATGCCTAAGGATGCCTCTATCTTACCCTAACTCACATGCCGATCTTTTTCAATCATGTTGCGCACAGCATCAATATTTTTTGGAATAACAGCAGATTTTGGACGACCTACACGAAATTCATCACTGACGGACGCACGACCACGACGAAATTCTGCAAACCAATTGTAAACAGTCTTTTCTGATTGTGCTTCATTACCAAAAGTTGAACGAAGCGATTTTATGCGTTGTTTTTGAGTTAGGTCTTTACTAAAATCGTAAAAGCTGCCTCTGTTTTCAAAATAAGAAATGTCAAATTTTACGAAAAAAGTAATGACACATCTCAATAGAGCCACCTAGTGGTCGTTTCTAAAAATTTAAAAGGCTGCCCCCGTAAAAGCCTAAACTGCATTTCCAAGGCTCACGACCTTTTTTACCTCTTCCATAGATTGGGGTAAAGCGAAGCTTATAACACAGACAATTTCTAAAAAACCTCAGAAAAGGTTTTCATTTAAATAATGGCTGCGCATTGTTTCGGAATAGAATATATAATTTATTCGACACACTAATTATAATAAAATATTTGTGGGCCTTGTATTTCATTTCGTTTTCTGTTTAAAGCAATCATATTTAAATAATCATTCAGGTTCCCGGAAATATTACGAGACGTGCTGCAGAAACTTATGCGAAAAGTAAATTGTTACTCGCAAAGCCGAAGTGTAACTGCATATGCAGGTAGTTTTTATTGATCTTCTGGTACCGTCCAAACATTGCCAAGTTTATAATTTATTTCCATTAATATTAATGCAGCGATCTTCCGAATATCTGCTTGCAATCGTGCAAGAGGTTGGAGAGATTAGAACAATCCTACTGTTAATTCATGAAGAATTCTTGCATACATTTATAAATGGGTTTACATTTCTAGCATATACTAGGGTAGTGTTATAATTGTGTAACATATTTTATAGTAGACGTAGACGGTTTTATGCTCTATTGCAGCTGGTTTTGTGTACGTTAGCAAGTTAATTATGTTTGCGTTATTACATATTTGGTTACAAACGGAATACATATTCATATTGTTTTTATTTATTTGTTGCATTTCTTCATAATTTAAATGTTAATTCTCTTCTAAAATGTGCATGACAGCATACGCAAGCACTGCGAATAAAACAACACGTAGAGGTGAAAAAGTTAAGAGATATATAAAATAACCAAAATAATCTCTTTAGTTTTGTTGCGATATCAAAGGTGCTTATTTTTAATATTTTTACTTTATTCCATTGTATTTGTAATTTTGTACGGTCTACGATTTTATGTAAGAAATTATATATAACTAAAGAGTCCTCCATAACTGCCATTACAAATAAAACTGTTTTTAATATAGCATGGTACAACTTCTACACCTAAGTGGCAGAACCTAGCAGCGCACACATGTTTGTGTATTGTATTCGGCTGCCGAGATGGCAAATTCGCCTTCTTGACATCGGAACCCCTGCATGGCTATTCTCCATAAAAACATTTCTTCCGCTTGAGAATATGCTGCACTAAATTATCGTATGAAATAATGCGAAAGGGATGACAGCAGCAAGACTGGATTTGATTCATTGAGCTATGTCAAAATACAACTAAAATTTTGTGCTTATAATTAGTCACGCCGGTTATATTAGTAAATGTCATCAACACAGGTAGAAGATGTTGCACGGTTGTTTACGTTTCCTTCTAAGAAGCGAAATCCCCTTACTTCAGCCTCCTCATACTACCGCGTCAGATGAGGGCAATATCTCTGTGGACGATGTCAAGTATGACAACCATGTAACAAATGACGCAACAAAGGTGATACGCTGCGCGGCACGCCGTGTTACACAACTTGCTGGTTTCAAAGAATGTCGCGTACTCACATTTGCGACATGTTTTGGTTCAGCGCGTGGTATATAATAATGCTAGCAAAATAATTTGGATAATAGGTATGAAATTGTAAAGAATTTGTTTTAATGTGGTGCTTTTATGTAAGTTCTAAATTTTCTAGTACGCCCATGTACTGGAAAGTGTGGGATATATTCCCGAACATCTGCTTTTAACTATGTAAGAAGTCGCAGAAAATTTGGAGTAGAAAAACTGTAATGTTAACTCAGGAAGTAATATTTTAATTCATACAGTAATAAAATATCTAGAAGCAATGAGTTCTCAACCGTACGCTTTACGTCTGACATACATAGGAAACTGACCCTCGCAACGCTAACGTGTAGCTTATCTGTGTGTAGCATACGCGAGTAAAATAAGCCGTGGACTTAGTTTACAAAAAAAATGTTTTATTTTACAACAATTACATTTAAATGTTGGAGTACATTAAGTTACTACAAGCAGCAATAAGCATGAATGACAATAATTAACAACTACTGAAATGGCTCTAATACACACGTTATATAATGTTGTGTTATCTACAATGTAATACAATATCATGGGAGCTATAAGATAAGTGCTTTACCATAATGTCGTGAGAACTGTAGAATAAGCATCTTTAGCCTACATAACTCCTCCCGTGAAAGATATTTCAATATTTTGTGAAGAGAAAATATTTAAATGTTAGATGTCACTAATTCAATTGGTGCATCTATCGGTTTTGAATAAATGTATTTGACAAATCTTTCTTTGAGGGATTTATGTTTACAAACAATGTATAATATAAAGCTTAAAATTAATAAAAGAAATACAATGGTAATTGCGATTGGGGCGATAGAAATGGGGTGGTATTCTATATTACTAATAGAATTGAGTTTATTTTGTTGTTGCTTTATTTGAATTTGGTCAGCAGTGAGTTTTTGAGTGTTTATGGGTACCAAATCTATTTTTGAAATATTTCTGTGAGAAATAGAATCGATGTTTAACTTATTGATATTGGGTATTTCTAAATTCGTTAATTTCATCGAGGTGGTTTGAATATGGAATAATACTGTATTATGGTTCACAATCGCATTGCAATCTGGAGTTAAATGTAAAAGTTGAGAAGCGACTAAATCTTTTCTATATATGTGGTTAGGACACTTAACATCTAAAGTAACTTTTGAAGGCGTGGTAATTAACCAGGTCGATGTATCGATCTGGGATATCTTGGTATCTGTTAAATCGAATAGGTATGGTTCACAGGTTTGATTGCGACTAAAAGATAGTAATTGTGTTTCGCATAACTTAATATTGGGGATTTTAAAATGATTATTTTGATGACAAAAATAATTGTTTGGAATAATTAACTTGCAAAAATTGATATCTACGGGTATACTTTCGATGGTATTAAACAGTAAAGTGTTGTGAGTTGGTACAATCATTCTGTATTGATTTTTTCTAATAAATATAGGGAATGGGATCAACTGGATTAGTTGATATTGCTCGTTTTTGGATATCAGGGGAATTTCGAATACGAAAGTTATTCTGTTTTTGATTTGGTATACTTTTGTTATCATGATCGCCTCGTACATATGCAAGTACTTATCATTGGCTGGGTAAGGTATAGTTAAAGATTTATCTGATAATTCGTTTAAATAATTTAGAATTTGATTCACATTTTTAATTAATTCGTTATTATTCAATAGGGACATGTGCATCTGTTGATTTTGGGCAAACGTTAATGCATTCTCGAGTTCAATCCAAGTATTAATAAATAGTTGTAATGAAAAAACAGCTTCGTTTAGTACGTTCCAAACAGAAAGGCACGAAACTACTCTATTTATTTCTGCATTTTGTTGTATGATTTTATTTAGGTTAGCATTTAGTAAATCCTGATTCTTTT
>JABXWE010005272.1:0-39889 GCA_014611495.1 Limonius californicus
TATATCAAGAGATCCAGCGGGCTGTGGAATGAAAAGTCACGTCTTTACTAGACTAAAGGAATGTTTATGATGTCAGATAAATCAGTTATCTTTTTTTTGATACGAATCTGACAGACTATTAAAATGATTTTTAATACATTTCAAAGAGCATTCATTATTGAACCTTACTTTCGGAACGGCTTTCAAGTTGACGGAGAATGGACCTATTCGATTCCTCCTTGTTTTGTGGAATTCCGAGAAAGGTATCCCAATGAAATTATTACATACCGAAAATGCTATGCTTTGGTAAAGAATTTAGTCAGCAATTTTCGAGAAACTGGAAGTGTTGCAAGCAAAAAAGGGTCATTACATTAGTTCAGGTTTATTCATTTCTTTTACCGTTGGTTAATAAATGATTTCTGCTGCTAAAAATGACGTTTCATTATTATTTAATTCCAGCTAAGAGAACCTACCCTGAAATTGACATTATAAACATTCCTTTAGTCTAGAAAAGACGTGACTTTTCATTCCACAGCCCGCTAGGGATCAGCTTTTTTTGATCTCTTGATATATATATATATATATATATATATATATATATTGCTGTGTCATATGAAACTTGATTTAGATAATCTAATAGATAATTAACTTATTTAGATAAGTTAAAGCTATTTTATGCTTTAAACCTGACAAATAAGTTGTTATAACCAAGTAAAAGTCATGTTTAATTAGTGTTTGTCATCTCCGTTGATTTTGTTTGGGTTGATCTAGTGTCTAGCCTTTGAATTCACTGTTTCGTTTTGCTTGTTCGTAGTCGTAATAATTATATGAAGTTATTAGAGGTATTCATCAACTTGACTGTGAGGTTTTCACCGGGAAAATAATAAAATATGAGGTTTGTGTATTACGTCCGACAAATGTCAACAAACATGTAATTTTGGAGGAAAATGTACTTTTCAATTGTATGTTTTTTGTAATTTTATAATTTGTGTTTAGTAATATTTGGATATAGGTGTGAAGAACATTTTAAAAACAACGGCACTTGCCGTGAAAATCTCAATGCGAACAGACGCTCGTCTGGCGAGTCAATTAAAATTGTAATTTTGTGTGTTTATTATATCCTATTTGAAAAAAACTATGTTATTTAGTGTTACGGTTCAAATCAGCGTTATTTGTTACTTATCTGTGAGAAAAATAGATAAAATTTAAAATTCGGTAAATTAGCCGAAAGTCAAGAATTTGGGGCGGAGTACCAAAGTAGCGGCAGTGGACTTCAGTTATTTTTTTTCGACATGTTTTGTTTGTATCTGCGTTTGACGTTTAAAACGTCAACAAACTTCAAGGTTAGGAATCAACTATAAGTTTGGACAAACGTTTTATACCTTTTAACTATTTGGGAGATATTCGCATAATATTCTGGAATTCGAACTGGAATAGCAGTCGAGTTTAATTTAAAATAAATTAAAACAAATAAGCAATATCGATCCAACAACAATTTGAAAATTGAAGCAAGTTTGAGGTTAATAATTAAAAAAGAAAATATAAAGGTGTAACGTATTTATGAGTTTATTGATATAACATCAAAAAAAAATTAAACAAGTGCTTCTATGTGAAAAGATGGATCCGTTTGAAACTGCTGTGTTATATTAGACCTTACTATTTATTTCATGTAACTTTATCATTTAGTTGTTAAAGCTGTTTAACGTTTTATAAGAAAAAAACATAGATACTTCGATAACATTTAATTCATTTCTTTGTTGCATCCATATTTTATAAGTTCATGTTTACTTCCTCGTTTCCTTCGCTTATCTGCCGGATCATTACCGAACCGGGTACTTTCGTATGACAATTTTTTTTACAATTTTGCATCAACTTGTATCCGAAGTTGGTGCATTTAAACCTCAATCCGCTCGACTTTTGTAGTTGGAGGTATTTAAAGTCGTTAGTTTACTCAAGCCCTGTGTGAAATTTAAACATTGCGAGAACGAATAGAACATGCCTGCCAGACTGTTCGCATGAATCCGGGAATCTCTAAAAGAATGCGGCGTTCATTTTTACGGAGATGCGAAGGATGTGTACAAATGGAAGATGGGCATGTAGAATATTTACTTTAATTATTTGTAATTAAAATATTTTATTTACACGACTATTTGTTTTAATGGGTGTGGAACTTTTTGAAATAACAAGCAATATTTATTTTTTTTAATTCATTATATAGGAAATGGTTAATTTTCAAATCCACGTTTATTACGACTTTTTTGTTTGTATTAATGAGATCTATAAGTGGGTAAAATATCCGAAGGTATTTTTTAAACACCCCGTATATATATATACATATATATGTATATGTACATACATATAAAAATTCAAAAAACATAAATGATGTTGATTATGAGAAAAAAATAGCAGGCTTTCATTGTCAGCAGTAACATAGACGTTACGACGAGTCGACCAAAGAATTTTGAGAAAAGTTATAAATTATATTAGGGAAAATATACTAGAATATTTATAACTATAACGTAAATTAATAAATTTGATATAAAAATTTTGTTTTGAATTTTATATACTTCTTTGTTCTGAAGTATATAAGCAACACCTGTAAATATGTTTGTTAATTACAAAATAATATTAATAAATTAATTAAAAACTGTATTTTGTTTCTTTATTTTGTAGCCCAGATGTCCGGCGCCCACTTGGTTATAGCCCAGTTGTCCGTCGCCCAATTAACCATCGCCCAGTTATCCGTTTACCAGTTGACCGTGTCCGGTAAAATTGGTTTATACATTTGTAATGTATGCAAAGGAAACATGAGCGGTGCGCTATTTTCATTTAAAATAAGTTCTGAATTTTTTTGTGTGTTCTCAAAAAAATTGTTATGTGGGGTACCAATTATTTTATATCACCATTTAATTAGTGAGGAAATTTAACAAAATAAGGAGGAAATAAATAGGGTTGCCATTTTAAAAAATTAATGATGACGTCATCATTTAAAAACAAATGAATGTCAGAAAATAATATTAACAAAAACATATGCATTTTTAAAAAAGAAAATCGTAGTGTTTCGAAGTTTAATAAAAATTGTTTTCGTTTTATTTGATATGTTCCATACTTCTGATGCACACTGTATAGTATTTTATACAACATAATAGTTAGCTTTCATTATTTTGCATTTATCTTCGGTTTAAATGATTGCAGGTCTTCATATTTATATATTGTATTAATGCACCATTCAAAATAATGATATTATGTTTAATTATGTTGCTTTAATGTTGAAGTTTGGTACCCAAATGTTTCTAGCCTGAATTGATATAATAAACAGTAGTGTTTAACTCAGAAATAGTCACTTACCTCAACGCTCAAATATTCTTTAAATAGCATTAAATTTTTGTAATATATAAAATTTTCTTAATATTACTTATATGCCTGTTGGCTTTTCGGTCGTATTGATTAATTGGAAGATTTTAAAATATAAAGATTAGATAAAAAATTAGACATTCGTCGTACTGATACATAAATTATAAGCGTATAAGCTTTGCTAGTATCAGTGACATAAACATATGCATTAAATGTAATCGCACTGGGAGAAGAATTTTGACGCAAGAAACATTTTATGTAGTCGTTACAGGTAGTTTATAATTACGCAAATATTGTACGCTAAATAGAAAAACTTAGCAATGTAAATTTTGTATACTCAAGACTAGAACAGTATTGTTATCTTCAATTATCGAAGAATAGATATAGTTCTGTCAATTCGTTTATTCGTAGAAGTTTTGTGAACCACCATCTGACGTCACACGATCGCAAAGTGTTCATTGTGGACGCGCATTAATGCATTAAGCATGCGCAAGATCTACGGTTGCGGTCTGCAACTAGCAAGCGGTAATCTGATTGGTGCATTTTCATCGCTCTACTCTGAATAACCTCAAAAAGATTCATTTTAAGTGAGAGTTAAATACCGCATCAAATGAAATATTTTTATAGTAAATAATTAAAGCGTAAGATTGCAATATATTTTACTTATGCTTTGTATTTTTCAGATATTTGGCAACTAGAAAATGGTAACGTTAAGATAACAGCATCGAGGAGTCTTAGATATTAGCTACTTTAATATGCATTTTCTTTTGCCTTTCTATTTTATTAAATCATGGCAATTATGTGGTATTGATTGTTACATATAGGGTGAATGTATGTAACCTCATTCTAGTAATTTCAGAGGAATTGCTAGCCATCTTTAGATTCGAAGAGTTAAATGTTTACACGTTAAAGAACTTGTTTGAGCAGTTTGCAAGTAAGTGGCATTTATGGCATTATAATATACATTTTAAATAATTTTTAATTAGAGAAAGTTGTAGTACTATATCACATGTTTCGTTAGTTGATATTTTTGCAACACAATTTTTCTTAAATTAAATAAACAATGTTTTAAGTTTTGTAGTTGTCTCTACTATACACCTATGTACAATTTTTTTTTTATTTTCATCAATATAGCTTATTATATAATAAATGGCTTACTATATGATGATGTTCACTTATTTTCAAATGTTTTGTGTATATGTATTAGTTAACTTATGTTGTGTATTGCTTCTATATCTATTTTCTGTGAAGTAAGTGATTATGAATACTACTATCTACATATTTGTTTGGTTATTAACATATTGTCATTACATATTTTAAATGAATGAGACTATTTAGTTGATCATTTGGTGAACGTGCTCTTTGCTACATTTTGTTTCTATATTTGCTTCATTTTAGCTTTTGTAGATGGTATTAAGGACAAGCTATAGATTTAACAATAAAGTGTTTACTTTTTGGGTACATGACATGTATTTAATATTGCTACATTTTGCATTTATATATGTATATATGCATTTAAATATTAGTGGTGTTATGTAGATGTTGTTTAGATACATGTGTCTACGAATTTTTCTTTGATTGTGTTGGCTAAATTGTGTATGTTGGGTACAGCGATATTTTAGTTTAGTTCTGTATATATTTCTTTGCTGATTTTATTGTGAAAAACTGTCTGGTCTCTTGTTGTATATGATCGTAATAGGTCTTTAAGTTAGTGTTTTCCATTATAAGTGGCTTGTAATCGTAATATGTATTGCTTTAAATGTTATCAAACTAGTTTTGACATTCAAATTTTATTATTATTGTAAATGTTGTTACAACTATATATTTTACAGGAAATGCTTCAAAACTGCTCGTTAAAGTTGTGCTTTGCAACTTATATATGTATATGAAAATTAAGTCGGCAACAAAGTAAGCAGATTATTGTATGTTCAACTGCAACCACCATACAACTGCCCTGGTCACATCTGTCATGCTGTCAAGGTATAACTACATCCACCAAAAATTGTTATGATGGTGGGTATAAATTTTATCATAAAATAGTTCATAGGTTAGAGTATCTTCAGTAATCCAATTTTTAATTATTCTAAAGCGTTGCTGATTAAGTAGTGGCTCCAATCTTTGATTTACATACAACCCAACTGTAAAAGAATGAGTTCGATTCCCACTTGTTCTGGTAACTGTAGAAACCAATAACACTGTAAAACAAAAGTGTAGTAATGTTCTGCTAACTAACATACTATTTTTCTTTACTTGTAGGAAATGGAAATGCTGGTTGTTTGTTTTACGTTACCACATATCTACGAGAGAAATCGAAAATACAATAAAAATTGTTTTCCTCAAAGGGGTGGACAACTGCAGAATTCAGTTGACTTGGTATTCTAACCCCCACTCACTCTTCAGGCAATATTTAAAGAGAAGAGGTAGTTAGAAGAATGGGATAATTTTTTATGGAAATCTTCCATGTGGTTATCACTTCTATGGCCTAGAAACCACCATTAAAGTCTAACCAGAATAGATGAGAGATAAAACCCCAAATCTTTAAAATTAACAGTAAATGTGTTCCCACTGATCTAAATGTTTCAGACAAGTCGTACAATAATCACCATAAGATTGATGCGTGGTACCAGGATAAATATCACAGATCAAAAACTCAACAAAGAAATTGCGAAGCAAATTACATAGGAAATTATTTATATTTAAAGAAATTTCTCAGTTGATATGAATTTAATTCCTGTATTTCATAATACCACTGTTACTTAAAATATCAATTATTTTATTGAAGCAGTAGCATAAGTAAATCTTTCTAGACATATTTGTATATATAAATATATTTTTTACAATTTTATTATATGTAGGTTCATAGGTTATAAGATTTTTGTGATTGTGAATGCTGTAAAGTTACTAATCTATAGGAGTCTATTTTTGGTTCTCAACGATATTGCACTGAGTAGATATAAAGATTTGTTAAGAAATTAAGTGGAGCTGTATGATGGTTTAACTGTAGTGTAATTTTAAAGTAAACCATCTACCCAGCAGTATTTGGGCAGCCTGACAGGAATATCATGGTACTTGGAAGGTCCGCGGCATGGACGAAGATAGCACAAGGCACGAAGGGGGAATAAAGACGCGCTTAGGTGCTAATTCATTATACGGTTTATTCTAGTTATCATTGCCAAAGTTTGTAAAGAGGCTACTGAATCGCTCTGTATTATTGCATATAGGCTTTGTTCACACCCTTCTGCTATTTTTAGTATCCACGGTTGCTCCATTTGATTGACATTTTTATCTTGAAATTTAAATATATCTTGGCATGCAATTCTATTGCTTCTATATGTCTTGCTGAATTTCATTTTAATATAGTTCATGTGTCTTTTATTCTAATTTATTATTTTGTCAGTTGTTACATTCTGTGTATCTTCTCGTATTTTTCATTATTTTCTTCCGTTATTTGGCTGGCAAGGTCCTGTTTTTCAACCTTTGGTAACAAATGCTCCAACTTTGATTGACCCATTTACTTAGGTGTTAGTTATCTATTGCTTGGTTAAGTTGTTTCTTGTTACTATTTAGTTTTATTTCCTTAATTTGGCCCCAACTATCACTCTAAATACTTGCTGTACAAAACAGGGGATCAACTTGGATGCTAACAGTTGAATAACATACTTCGTAGTATAGGACTCCCCATATTTCCGAACATACTTTGCTGTATTGGTCTACCGTTATCGTAACCACTCTATTTTTTCGTGTATTATTTAACGTAGACATATATATAAATAATCTTCATTATAAAACACCTTAAAAGCCTTAAAAATCAAAAAATATTAGAAAAACCAAAAACAATACTTATCTCTACATGCTCCATTATAAAATACCATATAAAAACACCTTAAAATCCTTAAAAATAAGACAATTATTACAAAAAATCAAGAAATAACTGTACGTGCTTTATCATAAAATAAACTATAAAAACACCTTAAAAATAAAAAATATTACAAAAAAATCAAGAAAAACTATCATAGATCTCCTAGTGTTATATAAACTTATGATATATTATAAAATTATAACGCATTAAATGCTTGTTGAAATGGTTTATGTCGTTGATCATGCATGAAGTGACTACACGATCAAGGAACTAAACTTGAAGAGAGCTAACACGTGTATAAATATGTCCCCAACCACCGCTAATGGTCTGACTGATACGTCATGCTTCTAGGAACTTTTAGAGATCCTGGACACGCATTGGGTAGTAAGGTTGTAGCGCTCATAGCTTGTTTTGTTAACTATATAGTTTATAGAATCCTTACAATACACTTAAACGTTTTACATATATATATTCATTCTATTCAAGCTGCTGTATATATTTTTCTCTAGAAAAAAAACTAATATTTTCAATAGATTTCTTTTCTCTAATATTTATTTCCTCTTCCGTAATTTTCTTGGGTTTAAAAAGATGTAACATTTGTCGATAAAACTTATATCTAACCCTGTATTCAGTTAATCTTTTATTGTGTTTAACTGACCTCTAATATTTCGACAACACTGCCAAGAAATGATAACGGTATATAAGAAACTGCTCTTTTTTTTTAAATTATTTATTGCCTGATCAATAAACATTTATGTTATACATGGCATTGTTAATTTATGCTATAAATAACTATTTTAACATGGTATCTTGATTCCTCGCACATCGCTGTATGATTATTTATCGTCATCTGATAAGAATGGGCCTTGGGGAGTCTGCGTTTTAGTTGGAAGTGGATAATCTGCTTGCCAAGGTTATAATGGGCTGCTCCATTAATGCTATTAAGGATTTTTTTGCACTCTTCTATTGTTAGTAACCCTAGTTCCTGATGCAGTTGTGTATTTCGGATAAACCATGGTGCATTAACTGAAATTCTTCGGACTTCGTTCTGTAGTCTTTGTAGCTTGATTATGTTTGTTTTTGATGCAGCACTCCAAACCGGTGCTGTATATAGTGTTAATGGCCTTATGAGAGATTTGTACATCATGATTGCGCATTTAGTTTTTAATATAGATTTCCGGTTTAATAGTGGGTATAGTTGTGCTAGTCTTATGTAGCTCTGGTTTAGTTTATGGTTGATATGCAGCTTCCATGATAATTTTGTGCCTAGAAGTACTACTAGGTATTTCACTGTTTTATCAGGGGATTCCAATCTATGATTTCGTTGTTAATGTGGGTGTTGGTTGGGTTGCGGATTCTGTGTAATGTAAATATTTTGGCTTGAGATTTGCTCGAGTTGATTTGAATGATCCATTTACTAAACCATGAACATACTTTGTTGATTGTAGCCTGTAGTAGTTGAGTTGCTTCTGTTAAGGCATTGCTTAGTGTTATTATAGCTGTAACGTCAGCGAATGTTGCTAGCGTGGCTTTGATTTTTGGAATGTCTGAAGAATAAATGTTGTATAAAAGTGGTCCTAATATACTGCCTTGTGGGACTCCAGCTCGTATACTTTTGTTTTCCGAGACTACAGTATTTATTTTTGCTGCAAAAGGAAGGATCTTTATATAATTAGGTAGTCTTAGTTTAAGTAGTTTTCCTTTCAACCCCTCTTAGCCAGACCGTCCACAGTTGCGAACTGTTTATTTTCGTATCTAGTTTCTATTGTTTCAACTATTCCCGGGAGTTGATGTGTAGTTGAGTAGGTTCTTCTCAAGCCAAAATGGCGTGGCGGGGAGAATGTTGAGGGACGTTATTTCGTTGTTTAGGTGAGTATGGATTACCCATTCTAGCAGCTTTGATAATGATGTTAAAAGGCTTATGGATCTATAGTTTTCTAAGCATTTTTTGTCTATCCCCGGTTTAGGGAATAGCAATATCTAGGCGTGTTTCTATTCTTTTGGGAAGTAACCCATCCTTAGGCTGGCATTAAATATTGATGTTAGGTAGGCTAGGGATTTTATAGTTAAGTGTGTTAACACAATATTTGGTATAAGGTCATAACCGGCGCTTTTCTTTTTGGGAAGTCTGGTGATTAGAGCTTGTAATTCGTGGGGTTCCATATGTTCAGCAATGATTGGTGCATTCCTTTCAATGTAAATACTTCTGTTGAGCTGCATGTAATTTTTGGCATGATTGTGCGTTCCATGTGATTGGCGAATGCCGTTGCTTTTTCCACGTTGTACCTAGTCATAAAGGAAATTAATAATGATCGTTGTGCTTTGATGCCATTAGAATTCCAGTTGAGGATTGTTAGCTTAAGAAATTACCGATAACCCCGAAACACTAAACAATGGTTTATATGTTAGTAGTGCAATGCTAATTTTAGAACAAAACCCTTAGTTTTCGAAATCGACGATAAACAAACATTCTGTTCTCTAAGTATTATTCCATTTAAATTGTTAACAAATAAGGCATAGGTAGGGGTAGCTTTCTGAATCCAACTTCTTTCATGGTGGAATGGGGTTCATAACTGCAAAAGGAAAACACTGTTTATTAATAAAATTAATTTTTGAACAGTAATTTGCGAGGATTAGTCGGAAATTTGCTAACTACAATTTCCACTAATTGTTTCTTGTTTACGAAAACCCATTGACGATGAATGCTTAGCATGGCTAACCCATTTAACCTATTTTCACCAATAGTGCTCCTAAGCCATGTTTTAATTCGGCGAAGGGAGCTGAATGAACGCTCTACAGTGCTTGTTGTGCAGGGCTGTGAAAGCAGTAGCGCCTTTCTAATGGTTGGAAAAACAATTCCCTCTTTTTAAAAACCTCGATGATATCTGGCGCTTTTTTTACCTCATTCCACATTTTGAACCACAATTCCCTTTCTCCTTCGATACCATTCCAAATTGTAAAAAGTTGCACAAGATGAAGTACCTACTTTCATTCCATTCCTCCAATGAAACATCTATCATGTTATTCGGATGGAAATGTGTCAATGAAAATGCAAGCGACTTGTCTGCAGAAAATCTGACTTCTGAAGATGATATGATGGAATCCAAGTAAGGAATTATTAAAGCTCTAATCCAAAATTCGGATGGATTTTCGGCTGGAGGTTGCTTCTATGCATTTGTCGGCCGGCAACGCGAGTGGCGGTTGTATTGACATTCAAATGCTTTGCAATGTCGCCTGCTTCTTTCAAAACGTCAGCCATGACGTTCTTCGCATCTTCCTGATGCTCTCTTAGGATGACGTAACTAGTTTGAATGTGCTGGTTAGCTTTAACTATGTCAAGTGCCTTCAATTGAAGTGTATTTCCTACGGGTTCCAGTATAGAGGAATACTTGGCAATTAATGCTATTGACACAACAAATGAAGATCTACACGCCGCTGTATGGATTTGTTAAGCATTTTTTCTTGTTGCTGTAGTCTCACACAATTTAGGAATGTTCGCAATAAGCTTGCGTGTAAAACGGACTCGCGAAAAAATATGATTATCCCTTTGACAGTTCCAATGCAGTTTCGAATTTCTGGGATATCGTTTAAGTCGTTCACGACAAGGATCAACCTCAGAAACCGTATCTGAAAATTTTATAAGATAATTTCAAAACAAAGTGGAATGGTGTTTTATGTCAACTTTACAAACTTTATCTGAAAATTTTATGGGAGAATTTCAAGACAAGGTAGAATGGTATTTCATATCAACTTCACAAACTTTATCTGAAAATTTTATGAGATAGTTTCAGGAGAAGGTAAAATGGTGTTTTATATCAACTTCACAAACCGTATCTAAAACTTTTATAAGAGAATTTCAAGATAAATTAGATTGGATGAAGATTTCATTCTCACAAAAATTATCTGAAGATTTTATAAGAGAGTTTCAAGATAAAACAGATTTGTGGTATATATCATCAAACAAAGCTCATCTAAAAATTGTAGAGAAAAATCTAATGTTATAATATTGCGCGATGCAACGTTTGTTGCCCGATAAGGTTTCTATTTAATTTCTTTGAATTTTTAAGGTGGTTTGGAAACCTAGAAACGTGTTTTGTAATTTCGTATTCTGCTTACTTTTTATGTGTTTACCACTCTTGCAGTGCGATTGCATAGCGGAACACTGCGGACGCCGGTCAAACGGTATTCATAGCCCAGTACAATCCGCGCTGGTCAGTACTCGGATGAGTGGACAATATGCATATGCAACCGTCGGTCCCGGTTGTCAGACGAACATGTTTGACAACCGTAAAACATGTAGTGGATCTTCTTTTCTCTATTCGACAGGTTAGGCTAGCCTCCTGTCCAGCACACGTGCAAAGAGGCCTCACAGAACCTACCCCATTATAGGTAATTAATAGGCCATTGGCGTATACAAAGAAGAAGAAGAAAAAGACTTTTAGTTTCTGACTGCGAAGGTCATGTTTTTTAACCTCTGAGGGTAACTGGTCAGACTAGGCTATTGAATATCTTTATTTTCATTGATTTAAAGTGCTGTTGTCTACATTTTTCCAAAAGCTGATTATTCATGAGATATGTGTGAATATAAACAACCATGTATATGATCTTACAAGATCAATCGGTTAGAAGTAATCAAAATTAAATTGGAATTCAACCAGTCCTCTTAAAGATTATGCACAAGAGGGTGGAAAGTGTGATTATCGTACAATAGGTATCTTAAGAATATGTTTTCAAATACATGGTTACTATTTTCTTAAGAAAATTTAGAAAATATTGTTGCCTATGACAAAGACATTTTATAAATTTATAAAAACTAAATATGTTAAAACAAGAGGAACTATAAAATTACTATTTTCAGGAAATAACCTAATCTGGAACTTAAGTCATAACGCTTTATCTACGGCCAATCAAACGACTCTGTGTTACAACTCTGAATGAAACCCCTGAATTATAATCAATTGTTGTTTCAGTTAAAACTGTATATGAGCATGTTTAAACATCTTTAGACATGTATATGTATTATCCGTATAGGGAGACTTGATGAAAGAAAATAATTTATCAGTAAATTGTGGAATAAATTATGATACTGTTGATACGATTTTTATTTACTAATACTGGCAAAAATGTGTTGTCGCCTTATGGATATGTTGGTAATATAAGTACTACTAATAGCATTCGCCAATTATTGTGGGAATCAGAAACACAATTATCAAAAATACCTGCGCCCGAAGGTGAATTTTGAGGTATGCAGTGCAGGAAGACAGCTTTCGTAGAAGCATCGTGACCAGTTGTTTTCAGTGATATCGTTACATTGTTAGTACTTTATGCAATTTTTGTTTTTCAAGAAACAGTTTGAAATGTATTGACTAGAAAACATATTTATACCTGTGATAATACTCTCGCCACAATATTCCCAATGTTTTAGTTTCTCCGCCCCTTGCGCCAAGACGGTTTGATTCAACTATAGACATTAATGCTTCTATTCACTCTACTATTAGTATTTCAAAACTAGACTATGTTGTGTTATTTATATAGGTCATCAGACAGGTGCCACTATCTTTGTAAGTCCAATAAGATGATATGATATGATATATGAAACTACATTTTTAACTGTTAGTAGTATAGATAAATATACTTTTCTTAAATGACGCTGTACATAGTCTATCAATTACTGTTTTTCCCTCTGGTTTCTGTTAGAAAACTTATTTAGAGAAATAAAAAGGCTTTCTTCTTTATACAATTCTGAGTTTGTCTAGCTCGGGCGTTTTCTATATTGTTTTCTGTATTTCCTTCTACATTTTTCTATTCTTTCGAATTTATTTTATGGTCTTCAATTTTTTGATCGGGGCACAGGATTCGAGACAGCTGTAGAAATGAAAATATAAGAGATACATGTGGAATCGAAGATGTGGTGAGATAGATGAGATCAAGACGTCGACAACGGAGAGATTACATGGGAAGAATGGATGCTAACAGATTGGCCAGCATAGCAATGAAAGGAATGCCTAATATAAAATGTCATAGACGAAGACTATCAAAGATGTGGAAAGAGAGTTGAACGTTAGCATCCCAGGAGAACGCTGTTTAAAATTGAGGCATTCGGAAAAAATAGGTTTAAAACTAAATTAAGAAGAAGCATTTTTATTGATACTATTTCTTGAATGCTGTTCTGTTACTTTTTCCGTCTTTCGTGTTATTTTCCTCCTTTAACTCGCAATTCTGCTACTCTTGTACCTTCTATGAACTTCCTAATCTCTGTATATCATATCATTTGAATCGCCAACTTTCTACGCATTTCTTCTTTACTTCGTTTTTTATTATTGAGATTCAATCTAGTTTTGTAACTCCTTTGACTCTATATAAGTATGTACTTTGTTTTAGTTATCATGAATTTCTTAATGTTTTTCCATCTCTTGATATAGGTATTTGTAAGTAGATACGTGTAACTATAAACCGTATTAATTACCTCGTTCCTGATCCAAAGGAACAAGAATGCGATACATGCAATTATTTTGAGGACAAGTAGGAGTAACTTTATAGACTGAAAAGGTTCTATAAATAAAGAAATAAACGGATTTTTGAAACGAGACTTATCGACCCACTTTGTAAGTAGGCGTGAGTAGGTGCTTCGGCGCCGTAATTTTACCATACGTTTTGATTTTCCTCCATGTTAATGATTGTTCTTTGGTTTTGGATCTCTAAATGGAGTTTGTTAAAAGTTTACACTAAAGCAATTGACTGAATAAGCGTCATATCCGTATATTGTACAGGCTCCTTTAATATTCGAAAGGAAGTAAATATTAGTTTATTTAAAATCTAAGATTTCTTAAATGTTTTCAAAAGAGTTTTCATGATTATTTTTTTCTTCTTCTCGTTGCTTCAACTGATTTCTGTTTCTGTTAATGCGTTTTTACTACAACTTTCAGCTAAAAGTAAAGGCTGGAAAACCGTGGTTTCGTTTGCCCCTACAAAATATTTTTAAATGATAGTTTTTTGCAAATTCAGCTGTCTTTCTGTTTTATTAAATCGTCGCTTACACAGGCATCCACTGGAAATTATAGTTCCTTAGTAACGCGGCATTTATATATATTCTTATGGTATCTTGCACATCAAACTTCAAGTTTTCGAGACGTGGCTGACCCTTTTGGATTTAACTATCCGTTCCTTGTATAGAATTGTTAGAAGAGTTAGCATCTTCATCATCATGACTTTCTGCACATTTTATCAAGTGGCCAAATGAAAACGGAAAGATTATTATAAAAAAGCACTTCCGAGAAAATGGGTTCCCGAGAGTAATCGGTGCTATTGATGGCAATCATATTACAATTGATAAGCCCCAAAATGATCCTGATTCCCAAATAAATAGAAAAGGATATTACTCCATTCGGGTAATTATTAACTATGTTTAAAAAAAGTGTATTTTTAATGCTTAAGTTTTTCAGATGCAAGTAGTGTGCGATCATAGAAGGAAAATACAGGACATATGTGTTGAATTGCTAGGCTCTGTTCATGATAGCCGAATATTCCGAAATTCATCAATATGTCGTGCCTTAGCAGAAGAGTGTGGCCATTACTATCTATTAGGGGGTAGTGGTTGCCCTCTCCAAGGAAATTTATTAACACCAATTAAGGATCAAGGTCAACTATCACAAAGGCAAATAAATTACTATGTTAAATTAAGTAAAAACCACTATGTTGTTGAGCATTGTTTTGGAATCCTCGAACAGAAGTTCAGACAGCTGTATCGCATAAAGTTCTTACACAAAAAATTGCAAACTACTTGGAAATCGATTCGGAACTGTAATGTGTAATTGCTAGTGGTACACCGCACCCGGGCGGCAGCATTCAGGGGCGGCCCGAAGTTCTGTTTCAACTCATAAATAAAAGCAAATTTGTTCAGGTATGTACTATAGTTTAAAAAAATCTTGTTATTATATATTAAGTTTTATTTTGCTTTTGGTATAAGAACCTCAGTGGAGTATTTACGATTGACTAAAAATAATAATAATAACACAAACAGAATTAAAAATTCTTTAAATGTCCCACGATTAACAATAAGTTTGCTGCATTTTTTTAAAATTTATTTAAGCTGCTGCGCGCATTCTGTTCGCTTCTCTAAATTCTTCTATACGACACTGCGTAAGAGCAACAAGCAAAACATTGCACCAGGGCAGCAAATGCCCTTGATGCAACTCTCGTAATTGCTGTACAAAGCGACTAAAAAGTTATGGAATCATTAGATTCTGTAATTCGCATCCATCACTACTTTTCAATTATTTGATAGAATTATTTTAGTTCTATATTGCAGTTAAAGAATTCTATAGAGTTACCTTATAATGTTTCCAAGTCAATGTGGCCTAAAGATTAGCTTAAAATTAACCAATTTATCAGTTTAATAATTGTTAAATATTACGTTAGTATTTATTATGTAGTTGGCACGTGTGCGACGAACACGCAAAATGCAGTGTAATCATTTCATTTTGTAATAAGTAGGTAGGCTACACTTTCCATATGTGCATGAAATGCATAGGTAACTTTTCTCCTAAACTATAAAATGTTTTTACATTTAGAGTCCTTTGGACAGGTACATATCAACTATTATTTTGCCAAAACTTAATAAATTTCTGTACAAAGTTGTTGATTTGTATAGATTCTTGTGGTAATATCAATAAGTTTCAATGTAGGGGAATTGTGCTTAAAATGACATAGTCAGATAAAACGACATAGTTTCAAAATTTGAAGTTCCCTGGCCCCAATGATTTTGTAACAGTGCCATTAGGTTGTAAGCACGTGCTGCGTAAGTTGCACACAATTTGTTCGAGCGGTACGTGAAATATTGATAATTTTCTATATTTGAAGCTGCCGATGTTTGTGCTGACGAGTCGTGTACGTTATACTTGTGATCTCACGAATAAGGTAAGAGTATTCTATTTTAATTTTTTTTGCGCGAGTCTGGATATTATTCTATAAATCGCAAGTGTAAAAACCTTGTTACATACATAACCTAAAACAGAATAACAGATAATGACTGTTCTGTGTTTTTGGGTAAAATGACATAGGACTACACAAGCTAAAATGACATAGTATGTCATTTTATCCAACCACACACCACTGCACAAATACTCTACGAAAAGTGCATGGTAATGGTATGGTTTTTGCTGTAGATGGTAGGTAACTATATAAGGAAATCCAATCGGCAGGCGTGGGGCGAAGGTGACATGAAGCTGGTTATAGAAGCTGTGCAAAGCGCGGAAATGGGCTGGCTTGCAGTATCGAAATGGTTTAATGTTCCACAGGCAACACTACGCCGACGAACACAAGGGAAGAACAAGAGAGTCCTATGCACCAAAAAGGGTTTAGGAAGATTTGTTGTTATTTTTACTCCACAACAAGAGGAGGAAATTGTGCAGTATCTCAAGTTACTAGAAATAAGAATGTTTGACTTAACAACAACAGATCTTCGCAAAATTGCATTCCAGTTTGCAGAGGCAAATAAACTTCAACGTAGATTTAACAAAACAACGCAAATGGTTGGGTGGGATTGGATAAAGGGTTTTAGACAAAGACATCCAAATATTTCTCTTCGTGTGCCAGAAGCGACTTCCGCAGCGAGAGCCCAAGCATTTAATAAATCCCAAATAGAACGGGTTTTTCAGTTGCTGGATAGAACTGTTGAGGAGTTTGGTTTTACACCTGAAAGAATCTTTAATATGGATGAATCTGTATTATCCACCGTTCAGAAACCGCAAAGCGTGTTTGCAACCAAAGGAAGAAAACAGGTTGGAGCCATAACAAGTGTAGAGCGCGGCACACACAGAACAGTCGTGTGCAGTACGAATCCTATTGGAAATTACGTGCCTCCAACTTTAATATTTGCACGTAAACGATTTAAACAAGAATTAATAGATGATGTTCTCACAGGAACACTTGGTTTATGTCAAGAGTCGGGGTGGATGACCGGGCCTCTATTTCTTGAATGGTTTAAGCATTTTGCAAAATTTACGAATGCTTCCATGGATCACAAAGTGCTATTAATATGTGATGGTCACAGTAGCCACAAATTTTACGATGCTCTTGTCTATGCAAAGCAGAATGGCATAATAATAGTGTACACGCCACCTCACTGCACACATAGAGTACAGCCGTTAGATGTCTCATTTTATGGGCCCCTTTCTACCTACTACAATCAGGAAATTACCATGTGGTTGAAGCAAAATCCAGGAAGAGTTGTCACATGCTATCAGGTTGGAAAGTTGTTTTCAAATGCTTACCAGAGAGCTGCAACTATGTCGAACGCAGTGAATGGCTTTGCTAAAACTGGGATTTTCCCACTAAACCCTGAAATATTCCCAGACTGAATGTTTGTTCCTTCCGATCCAACAGATCTACCGCAGCCTGGAGAAGGAATAGAGGATGTACAAATTAATGAAGCAGATAGAAGAAATAACGTAACTCCTCCACAACAAGATAACTGTGGGACCCTGGACACCATTACATTACATGCGCGTAATTCAAACAATAACCAGGAGAGTAATGTGTCTCTTGAAGAAATTGCAGCCCTACCTAAAGCTGCGGCTTCAGGTACTAGGAAAAAAGGTAGAAACAGGCAAAGTGCTTGTGTTTTAAATAGCACTCCTAATATGGAAGAAATGAAGAATTAGATTCAGGCCAAAAAAAGAGAAAGAATTAAGAAAAAGTAACAGAAAGCGAGTTAAAAGGGCTGTTCTACCTGAGGAATCTGACAATGAAGAAGAACCAGGTCCATTCGAAAACTGTGCAAGATGTCAGATGTGCAAGTTGTGGTTTCACAACGAGTGCGCTGGTGTGTCAAAAACCATCAAAAACTTTATTTGTGAAGTGTGCATGTCATAGTTCTTGTTTTGTCAATGAATTTAAGTTTTGTATATTATATGTGTATGTCGTTTTGCCCAAGTACACGGGTAATATGACATAGGAGTAACATTTTTAAAAATTTTATTTACTGAAGAAATAAAGATTTTCAAATACAAATGTATGTGAAATGAACATTAGATTTCAGTAGAATATAAATTGTTGATATTTACATAAACATTAATCACAAACTAGTGTCTCATAAGAAAAGTATGTCATTTTAGGCACACTTCTCCTATTCTAATTGCGAGAAAACGAATATGATGCTGATTAGCAGTGCAACGATATGCCCAAAGATGATAGACCTCCTCCATCACATAATGCCTTTAGGTGTTTGGTAAGAAATTTGCGGCAATATGGATAGTTTTTCAAGCTAAAGACGAGACAACGATATGTCACGACTGTAGAAGCTGAAGTGACAGTCATCAAATAAGTAACTGGTAATCCTCATATAAGCCAATGAGGAGTTGCAAGAACTGTAGGTTTTAGCCAAAGTTCAGTATTTAACATTCTAGAAGCAAACCGTTTGCATTCTTACTACGTCACATTAGTGCAACATCTTATTGAAGGTCATTACCCACGTCGAGTGAATTTTTGCCAATTTTTAAGAAACGAAATTACTGCTGATTCACCGTTTTTAAGAAATATTCATTTTTCTGACGATGCGACGTTTAGTAACAATGGGTGTGTAAATAGACACAATTACCATTTTTATTAACATTAGGTTATACAAGCACACGTTTAAATAATTGTAAGAAACTACCAAGATGAAACTTTCCATAACAGGTCAATTTCAAGAGGTGCAATTCGTCCTTCGCCTCCGTGTTATTTGGACTTGACTCCAGCCGATTTCTTTTTGTAAGGTAAAGTAAAAAACTACGTAGTAGTAGAAACTCGGGAAGATTTACCTGAACGAAGAATTATTGAATCATGAAGGTCAGTAACCCCACATATGATAACTCTTGTTAGAAATACTCTTCTGTCGCGGATTGACTTATATGAACAGCAAGATGGACGGCAGTTTGAACATTTATTACGACATTAATTAGTGTTTTTTATTTTTATTGTTGATATTATTGTTATGTCAACATATTTCTATGCTTGGCTTTCTTTGTGTTTATTTTGTTTAAATTAAAAGAAATAATAATTGTAAATCTACCTACTGTAAAACTGCCTCTTATTTATTAGTAAATAGTTTCATTGTACTTTCTTAGTACATCCAACGTAGCTCTCTTGATTTTTATTTATTTACATAATGTAAAGTTTACTAAGATACTTATGGTGTACAAACTGTTGCAATCTCTGCAACGTGCGCACCTGTTACAAAATAAAGCAATCATGTTGTATAGTTACGAGGTACGTAAATTAAGTACTGAGACTGATTTTTCCATTTTTTTATTCGAATAAAACACAGCACTGGAGACGGTTCTTCCACTCCTCATAGCAGTGCTGGAACTCGGATACTGGAATAGCCTTAAGCTGGCCGGTTACAGCCGTTTGAATGTTTTCCAGTGTCCCAAAATGACGTCCCTTGAGGTGATTTTTCAGTTTCGAGAAGAGGAAAAAGTCACAAGGCCTCAAGTCGGGTGAATAAGGAGGCTGAAGGGCCACAGGAATGTCCTTACTGGCCAAAAAATCGTTTATTGAAATTGCTGTGTGACAAGGCGTATTGTCGTGATGCAACAACCAGTTGTTCTTGATGTTTGGTCTCACACGGATTACCCTTTTTCCAAGTCTTTCAGGAACCTCTCTGTAGAAGTGTTGATTAACCATTTGGCCTTAAGGCACAAACTCTTTGTGAACGATTCCTTGGCTACCAAAATAGCAAATCAGCATGAATTTGACCTTCGACTTGCATATTCTTGTTTTTTTTTGACTTGGAGAGGTTGAAGTGTGCCATTCCATGATTTGGCGCTTGGTTTCCGAGTCATACTCAAACACCCAAGGCTCGTCACCAGTAATGAAACGTTCCAGACAATGGGGATCATTTTCAATCAATTCCAAAAAATCAAGGCACCTTTCCCTCCTGATATCCTTTTGGTCCTGCGAAAGGTTTTTCGGAACCATTTTTGCGCAGATTTTTCTCATCCCCAATTCATTGGTCAAACTCTAATGAACGGTGGTGTGGTCAAATCCAACTCTTCCCCGATCATTCTGACTGTCAACCGACGATCTGAACCCACAAGATTCCGGACTGTGTCGACATTTTCATCGGTTCTTGAAAATGAAGGCCTTCCGCTGCGAGGTTCATCTTCAATCGACTCTCTTCCTCCTGAAAATGCCTTAAACCACCGAGAAACCTGGGCCTTTGTCAAAACACTGTCTCCGTAGGCTTGCCGAAGTTTTTCAAAAGTTTCCGTTGTACTGTGCCCAAGTCTGAAGGAAAACCGGATAGCACACCGGTGGTCGAAATTGATGTCACTCATATTTAGAATGCACTAGAAAAAAACTGCTTCACGAAAAAAAAAATCGCTATGAACAACCAAATGACTCTAGCGAGTTCAAACTCGTACTGAAGGCTTATCACATGTTCAGCTGCCGCCCTTGCACTCCCGCGTCCCCAGTGTTGCCAGATTGAACGCTATGCTACCAGTCTCAATACTTAATTTACAAACCTCGTATATAATAACTACTTAAATAATCGTAAATATACGAAAAGTTATAGTTTTAATTTTGATGTTAAGAGTGGAAAAATTAAAATATTTCACTTACGAAACGCGCGTGATCAACTGTGTGTCAATGGCGTAAACCGCAATTTCAGGAGAATATGTTTAATTTTTATTTATTTAGGTAACTGAAAGTTTACTAAGATACCTATGGAATACTAACAGTTGTAATGTGTATAGCCTACCTACCTGTGACAAGATAAAGTAATCACCCTGTATAATTTCGTAGTTCTGAAATTTTGTAAACTAACTAGTAGAACCTAATCCTAATATAGATAACTAACTGTTCAAGTGTACTATACTCGTAATAAAGAGACATTTAAAAAGCAAACACTATTTATGGTTTAGTCCTAATACAACAAGGTTTTATTTGTTAACTGTTAATGTATTTAAGGTAATTTTAAATTAGATATTGCGTTTGTGATTATAAGATTACAACAACTTATAACAACTTTTTTTTCCATTCGTTCATACTACAGCCCCCCTCCCCGGAACCGCTTTCGCATTACTTTAGGGAGGTGCGGGCGTCCCTTACATACTATCCATTCATGCAACATGCAGCGTATACTTAACTAAGTGAAATACGTTCGCCTCAGCCGGGATTCGACCACGCCGCCGATCGGCTGCATTTGACTGTGACCTCGACTGCAGCGCGTATTCGCACTGTCCCACCGAGGTCCCATCTTAAAACCACTTGGAACATCATTTTGCAAGAACTCAAATGGTTAAACATCATAAAAGTTTTTGGAAAAACTGAAAACTAAGTGCCGCCAAGGCTCAATGTAGTATGTTTAAAATAATCTTTACTCTCTTCCTGAAATTTCAATATTACAGATATAAGCCTCCTGATTAGAATTGCGCAACCAAATGTTAATATAAATTTTTAATGTACAGGGTTGCTCTTTAGTGCGTCCAATTTTTATGATTATTTTCCTATACCTAAAATCTATATTTCCAGAGATTTTTTTACTTTTTGTATTAGAAACCGTTGAATTATTAAACTTTCTGATTCTATCTAATCTAGTAGCTATGATTGTTACACAAAGTGAGTAGGTATTAGAAATGGAAAGAGCAACAGCTAACTTTTTCCAAAAACTATTATTCACTAACGAGTCGACCTTCACCTAAAGTAGTCCAAACTCACTTAAAAATAATCATTATGCAATAGAAAACCCAAGAATTTAAGTTGATGGACAACGACAATGGACTGTAAATGTTTGGGGAAATACTGTGACATTTTGTGATTGGGTCTCATTTTTTGAATAGACACCTGAATGATGTACAATATTTGTATTTCTTACAAAGTAATTTGCCTCAACTCCTGCAAAATGTCAATTCGAATCTAATTTGTGGTTCGAGCACGACGGAGTTCCAGCACATTTCGCAGTATTGACTCGACAGTTCTCGTATCAATAATTCGAGTACAGGTGTATAACGTATTGATCACCTAGATTGTCAGATTTGATCAAAATGCATTTTTTTTATAAGGACAAAAAATATTGAATACCAGATCCCTGCAACTGCTGCAGAAAATATGAGACAGCGCATAATAGATGCTGTTGGTGTTATTCCGTTAAGTCGTTGACGGGCACTAAATGTGTCGATTTTCAAAAGACTGAACATGTGTATCGAACAGAACGGATATCATATTGAACATTTGTTGTAAATAGATAATTTAATTGAAATAAAATCGTTTTTCTATCTATGCTATTAATAATAAATGCTGTCAGTTGATTTTAATCATGACTACTAGATTAGATATAAGCAAAAATAATTCAACGGTTTATAAAGAAAAAGTAAAAATATCCCTGAAAGTATTGATTTCATGTATAGGAGAATTTACCGGTCAATTCAAAAATATAATAATATACACAGTTTTCCATTTGAAAAAATGGAGAAAATGCCCTTTGAAATAAATTAAATTTGTACTGGTGTAAGAAACACTATCTAGATTACAATTAATTTTTAGTGGCTGTGTTCTTAATTAATTTGTTAAACCATGCGCCGATCAAAATTTTCACATTTTTTAGATAAACACGGCAACACCTCATCTAAAATCAGAAAACTGAATACCGATAGATAAATTTACGCGGAATTTAAAAAAATAAAAATATGCAAGATGTTCTATTTAAAAAATAATATCTTGATGATGCTCCGCTGTAGCCAATCACCCTGTATATTAAAAAATGTAATATGGGCATTTTGATGCTACATCACTTAAAAAAAGTAATTTTTGAATCATTTTAATAATGCCAATATCGGACTTTGACTCACTAATATGCAGGGTGTATAATGAAATTGGTACGTTTTACGAAAATGGAAGAGAAAAATTTAATAATACATAGATATGTATGTAATATAACATTGTTTTTAGTAGAAGAATATTTATTTGTCCTGACATTTTTTTGGCTTATTTTAAAATTATCTGATATGTGGCACTTTTTTAATGCCAGTAGTAATAAAAAGTCCAGAAGTGAATTAAAAATTATTTTTTAAGTAGTCATGTATCAAAAATGAAGAAAACTACGTTCGGCGGTATAATGGCACGTCATAAAACCGAGCGTCAGCCGAAAACGTCCGAAGGTTCATGAGACAACTTCCCATATATCAACCTTGCGTCCTCTTTCCACTCGATAACTTGGAGTGAACGGATTCAAGTAGCTCTAAAAAGCGGCATACGATTCGATCCAGCCGATTTAGAACACTAACGAAGAACCGTTGAGCGAAGAGGGAATCCGTGATGTCAGCGAACTATACCACCTGCTTGAAGTAAAGGTTACGTACACATGGCAGTGGTATTGGAGCATTGTTTTACTTTTGTTCGTTATACGGAGGTGGTATGTCTCGGGCTGTGGGACGTTAATTATTTCGCACGTTAGAGACGATTTGATACGTGGATGATAACCGGCATTTGAAACATTTTCAAGACGAACAATAGTTCCCCTCGACGGTCGGAATCAGCTGTTTGTTGCGCTGACGGAGGCGCAGTACCTGCAAAACTGGTCTTCTCGCTGCTCATTAGTTTGTCATGTTGTATTGAGGCGTGCAGCATCGTTTGCAAGTTGTCGTTATCGCACGTTATTTATACGATCGCGAAAATTATAAAATGTAGTTTTTCCAGTATCGGATCATTTTATTAATATGGCAATTAAAGTCAAATGGAAGTACGAATTCTATGTAGTTTTATTTCTTTTAATTACAAGTATTGTTACTAAATCGAGTTCTCACAAACTGTGTAATCATGTGCATCCCAAGCATCACGAGGTAAAGTTTTTTCTGTTTATATCATTATCTCATGAACTTGCAATTTGCTTCTAGTATTTAAAGATTATTTCCTTAATTACTAATAAGTATTTAATGTGTCCCGTCAGAGATACCGTTCTATGAACATTAACTAGTTCAAATTAATTAGTATCGGAAACGTGCTTGCCTACTATGTAAATTGTTTTTATTGTAGGATTTTCATATTCACGTGTAAATAAACGCGCCTATAAATACAAGTCTAATATATGAAGATCGATCTACCCTCAAAGGTAAATAAAGACAGTATTGCGATAGAAGTAATTAAATATGTTAATTATAAAAACTTGACGTCGTAAATCTTCGAGTAAGAAATGTTCTTCTTTTTGCACCAGTTTCAACTGTTGGACATATCTTCTTGCTTTTGCTGCTGTTTGACCAGTGCCATATTAAACCTAGATCCCAAAAATGCCCTTGTTTTATACAACTACAAAGGACTATATTTTAACGATATGGTTGAAAAATTAAACAGTATAGGTAGTACAATTTTGGTAATAGAATACTGGCGGATATACTATAGGTTAAATTTTACACATCATGAATCCCTTATTATACGATTCTATTTAAAAAAATGAAATAAGAATATACTGAATATTTTTTAATTCGTTTATTATCGAAATTCACCTCAAATCCCAGCGCCCTAAACCTGAAGTTTCGTGTTAATCCGTCCCTGTATTTTAGTATGCAATAAAGTCTACTGGTACTTCTAGAAGTACTTGTTCTTAAGGTCTATGAATAAATTGGAAGCCTACTAAGGACAGAACCGCTCCAAACAAGTGTTAATTTTCATTTGGTTTATGCAACTTTGCACATATCTAATGGATCTGGATGGCTTCTTGCAAGATATCCTTAAACATTTTAATATTTAAAGATAGTTACGCCACTGCGTAGACTGAAGTGAGGATACTAGGAAATCAACTTACTATAAATAATTTTTTACAAATGTGACCTTTCTTTTTATGCTGTATTGAGTGCTCTCAAGAACACTTGCAAGTGAAGGTTGGGGTTGATTCATGACTAATTATCATTCATGAATATTAATGATGCTACATTAAACATTAGAAGTTCAAAGAGAAATGCGTGTTGTAGAAATTCGCTTTATCTTGTGGTTATTGAAATTCTTGTGATATTATAAAAATCTCTGGTTACAATAAACTATACAAACATTTCGTCCGGACTATGCTATAGGTACTTCACATATTTTATCTATGCACATTTTTATATGTATACGTACATTAACCAAAATTTTCGAAGATATTCAAATACATAAGTTCTGGCTCGTCCTCATAGCACATGAAGAAGTTTATGTACACAGGGTGTTAATTTGAAAACGTAGAATGAGATATCTCTGGAAGTAAAATAGGTATACTAGTCGCAGTGTAAGATGACCAGAGTAGGATTAAAATGAAAACCCTAAATTGTGACACTGCATCCTTTTCTAGCTAAGTTGACTTTACGGTGTAAATAGCCTCGGCAACTTGGCAGGTATGGTTTTCATTTTAATCCTACTCTGGTCTTCTTGCATTGCGAGTACTTTATTGAACTTTTCTAGAAAACATTTTTACAACACGGAGGAGGAATCATTATGACTCATAAGGCAACCTTCCCCATTCAACCCCTTAGGCTCCAAGTACAGCAACAAAATGTCAAATAGTAACACCCACTTTGTGACAGCTCATTGAGAAGCTCTTACAAAATGCTACTCAATAGTAGTAAACATTTTTTTCCGTTCGTTTCCGAAATTAATATATTAGCTAAAATGTGTAAAATCATTTCCATTATTCTCTAGGCCAGTGGTTCGTAAAGTGGGAGTCACGACTCCCAGAGGGTCGCGATATAGGGTTAGGGTGGTTGCGGGAGGGTTTCCAAAATAAAACAAAATGCCTTTTCAAGATATTGTTTATTTTTCAGAAACTAGCTGATACACACACACAATATTGTCATTTTCATGACCGAAGTCATTTTTACTTTTGTTTTGATGGCCGTCATAGACTAAAAACTTAATTCGCGCAAATGTCATGTACCAAATAACACCAAATACTTTATAGTTTTGTCCGCAAACATCACATGATATTTCAATAAGTTCTTTCATGTTTGTCGCATTTCAGCTTGTTCAACGGAATTGTCTAAAAACGGATTCAATATCCATCTGTGATTGTAATAATTATTTTGAATTCCTTTGGGGAAATAGTCAATGAACTGTTGTTTTAACTTGTGCAAACTAACTTACATATATACAAATACGTGCTCAGAATTTATCATATCATCATCCTTAACTAAGTCTTCCATGAGTTCTTGAATGCCCTGGAAGTAATCAAATTTTTTTTTCCAATTGAAGTCGACCAGAAATCAAGTTTCTTTATGCATCCGTTAATTTTGTGCGTGGTTGCTATTATTCTAATATCGCGGCCTTGCAAACTGCTATCGAGAGTGTTTAAGTGCTCGAAAATATCAGCAGCCAGCCTAAGAATGTAAAGGGAATTGGAAAATATGTGCTTATATTCCCGTTTCTCATCTTGCAGTGCATTAAAAGTTATAAGGAAGTTTTGCGTATAAAGAATCCATGTCTTCAAACATATTTCAAAACATACGAGTCTACAAAGTTTTTCCCTTGATGGAATTTACCACTTGAATGACATTTTTCAAAACACAATCCATTTCAGAAGGTAATGATTTTGATTTAGGAGCTTCTCGATGTAAAGAAACAGTGTAACCATGTATCATTTTGTATTATCTCTTTTAATCTGACAATAAGACCAGATTGATGTCCTGCCATAGCCTTGACGCCATGGGTGCATATAACAACGCATTTTTCCCAGTCAATATCGTACTTATTAGTACTTTGTATGAAAGTGTCGAATAAACATTTTCCGATGGTATTGGCCTCTAATAGAAGATATTCAAAATAAAATATCTTCTGCTATACCATGTCCTGCATTGTATCTTACAAATACTATAAATTGGGTACAGTTAGAAATATCCGTGGATTCGTCTATCTGCAATGGGAATATAATATATGTGAATATCTTCCGCTGTGTCACTTATTCATGTTTTTATAGTATTATTAGAGCGGGGTATTGCTTTCAGTTTGTCAGCCTCTTTTTCACCAACAATTATTTGCACCATTTCAACAGCTGTTGGTAAAATCAGATCTTCAGCAATTGTATGTGGCTTACTGGCTTTTGCAATGCGAAATACAACTTGATAACTTGATAGTAGTGCTTTTTCATTAGTAGTAGTTGTTGATGTAAAAGTGGTTTGCTCCTTGTGGTGGGAATTTAGCTTTACTTCAAAGAAAATCATTGCCAGGCGCGGAAAGTTCTAATGACCGTTTTAAAAATGTATCCGTCTTTAACAAAACGAGTGTAGCTAGTACTTCACGTTAACTATTTTTTATCGATTAATTACACTCAACACACAGTCAGCGGTACAGCACAAAAATTTAAAATGAGGACTAATCTCATCGCGGTTCGCTGTTTATATAAAGCAAAATGGATTTTCCGGATTATTCCAGTGCCATCTAGCCCCCTCCCGAATATGGTGGAAACACAAAAGAACAAATAAATAAAATGCGTAATAGATGGTGGCAGTTGGCCGTTTAGCCGTTGATTCTGAATGCAGTTGAATAGTACAAGAGGGCGGCCGCAAGAAAAATGTATACCATAAGAGGGTCGCGCTTTAAAAAAGTTTAGAAGCCACTCCTCTAGGCAATAGTAAATCTATTCTCAAATTTTGGAAGGTTTTTTGCAGAATAGCTAATAACTCCTGAACTACTCCTATCGCAGTTGTGCGATGGACTGAAGCTGAGTTTTCTAATTGGATCAAAATCTGAATATCTTGGGGGCCATTTTCTTTTTCTAAAACGAGTCGAGAAAAAAATTGTTTGCTACTACCTACCTAGAGCCTAAAGGGTTGAATGGGGACGGTTACCTTATGAGTCATGATGATTCCACCTAAATATTGTACAAATGTTTTCTAGAGAAGTTCAATACCTATTTTACTTTGTACATTGTACGTTTTCGAATTGACATATTGTATATGCTGCTGTACAAAGTTCTGTAACAACAGTCACGGCCACTGAAATTGTAGATACCTCAAAAATTAAAAAAAAATTATTAAAATATCGTCGGAATAGATCTTGGGAAAATATTATATTTTTATTTTTAGTCTTCAAAAAGAAAGCAAAACATGAGCGCATTATTTATCTGTATCTTTCCAATACTTTTTCCTCTAAGCAATAAGCGGCGTCGGGTCGGTTGGGGGTGGACGTAATGCGACACCTCTAAGAAAAGGGTTTTTTGTAAGCTTAGCTATAAACCAATGACGTTATCTTAACTCTTAAGTCGGGAAGTGGTATATTTTTCGGTCCAGGAAATCTTGAATCCGTTCCTGCGCGAATAGTGTTGGAGCCGAGGTGGCGTGGTTCCAGGTACGTAGCTTCTATTCAATGTGTCAGCTGGCGTGATAGCAGCAACTACTTTTCGGGCGAGTACCTGCGACCTATTGGGGTTGTGGTAGGTTCTAGTGTACCACGTCACAGATTCGCTATTATACAACCAATAAAAGGAACCAATCGAAATGTGACAACGGATAAGTGGTCCTCAAAGCTAACCCATGCTTCTTACTTAGTCATAATTTTATCTTATGTTCTCAAGTACATATTATTTTGTTTCAATAAGTCGTTATTAAAATTAAGAATGAAAAAAATAAATAAACTTTGGAAAACCCTTTGCCACCACAATATTTAGAACACCTAAATGCGTACTTCGGCAACTAACTACAGTAACTTGGCTGAGGAATACCTGTGGAGATAAGTCTTTTACCAAGACAACAAGGAAACGGTTCAAAGTTACTTATTTCAAATAGAAACCTAAGTTTTTTATAATAATAGTCCTTAAACGTATCAATTTATGAGATATTTACAAATTTGTAGAAGCGTTTACATGCGAATTGAATCAACGAATAAAAAAGGGTTTTATAATGTTGAAGGTTGTTATGCTTATTTAGAGATATTACGTATGTCTCATTCCATCATCTCACATTTCAAAAATTCTTAAATGTATTTTATGAGAACACAAGAAGTTTGTAGTTTTAAAACATCAGCAATTCTACTACATAAGAACTTCTAAATGACCTGAAATTTATGGCGATTGGATCAACAGTTTTTGAACAACCGGGCGTTACATTCGAATATTCAAAACATTTTAGCGACTATATCCTAACAGCTACAGAATATTCTATTTGAAACAAAAGATTCCCCTGCTTAGTCTTCGAAAATTCGAAGTTTTTCAATGTTATCAAGAACAAAAGTATAATATCCATTCCTGCTTCCAAAATCTATTAAGAATAGCCAAGCACAACGATTATTGCTACATAATCGTTGTGCTTGGCTATTCTGAACTTCATCACAATCTGTATAATAACATACTCTTCGGCATTAAGAAAACATGTTTCTTGTTTCCTACTGGTCTAAAATTTAAATTTAGAAAATGTTCGCACATATGCATAAGATTTCTATTGTACAAAGAATTAATGTTAAGTAGTCGATTTTATTGCAGTGTAAATTGATTTTTATTAGTATTACTGTTTTCAAACAGAGTTTCTAAAAATTACAACCTTTAGAGTGCCGAGTAAGTTGAATTTATGATTTACAATGTTGGTTTCCGTTTGGGAGGTTTAGGATCTGCCCTAATCCAGATTTGCGGTGGTTTCCCAATTCACGAGAGTGCAATTCTGCGAGCCAAGTGCTGGAAAAGTAATTTTTCTCCTTTCTCATGCTAATTCTTCCTTTCGCAGCCTCCTTGGTTCAAAATGCTGTAAGAATAACTTTCTGTGTGTGTTTGTATTTCTTGAAAAATGCTAGTGGTCTCTCGCTTTTAATATCTTCTATATCAGAGGATTTGAGAGCAATTTTCCTTTAAAGGGGAAATACGTAGTTTGCTGAAAAATCGCGCGTTACATCCATTCGTGAACAAACTACCGGAAAGATAATATCAAATGAAGGACTTGCGATAAAAATTAATGTCTGAATCTGTACTCTTAGAGGATTTTTAAGTATCTTTTGATTAATTGCATTAAGCTTCAAAGCTGCAAAATAAATGCTCTTGAAAAATTAGAACGACGAAACATTGTGGGTGGGGATTAACATTTCTTCTAAACAAAAATTGTAAAAAATCACTCCTGCAGGTATACTTACGTAAATAACATGAACTGTTTTTCATTTTAAGTTGCGTTTAACCTCGCGATGAAGTGGTGCGTAAAATATTAGTAATATAATTTTTCTAGTTCAACCTACAACTCCGATCACGCGGAACCTCAAAATAACACGAATTGTTCAATGTCGATTAAAAATATTTTGCAAACCGTTTTGGCCTTAAACGGTAGTTTTCTTGAAGCTTGTATGACCTTAATATTGTAATAACTTTTTATGGTTTTCTGATTGCAACATCTACTTACCTTCCTGTAAATACAATCCAACCAGGGCCGGCTCTAGGTAGCATTAGGCGTCTTTTAGACGTGGATACTGTATGCGAGATACACGTCCCAGATATAGAAAAAACATGCGTTCAAATGGAGCTTTTCACACTGCAAGGGGCGACGTATATATCGCGATACTAAATTTCGGCATCTCCGCCCCTTTCAGCCGCCGGCTACAAATTGTGTATCTCGCATACTGATATGTCATTACATCATACGAAGCCGTTCAGACACGCATACTTTTGCAAATGAAAACATATCAAATCATAGGCACAAAGGGATTTGGAAACAGAATATCCAACAATAACACAAACAGAAGAATATAATTATATAGGAGTAATTATATTAGCTGATGGAAAAGACGAAAGGTATATACTGCACACGATATCAAAAAGGAAAAGGATCACTAGAGCGCTATATGCTATACTATGGAATAAATCAATGGCAAAAGAGACAAAAAAAAGTTTTATATAAGACAATATTCGAAAGTTGCGTGACTTATGGGTTTGAAGTGTGGGTACCAACTAAAACATTGGAACGTACTCGAGGCCGCTGAAATGGAATTGTGAAGGAGTTCCAGTATCAGTAAGATGAAGAGAAAAAGAAATGAATACATTAGGAACAATATGAAAGTAGGAGAGAGAACTGCTACATAATAGTTTATAAACAATTAACGGATATGGTCGCCTACAAAGGATGGAGGAAAATCATCCCCTTTTAAAAATATGGAAGTGGGTGCCACATGAAAGAAAGAAAGAAAAAAGAAGAAAACGATGCAAAACGGGAAGCGGGAAACTGTGTCAAGGGCTGTAGAAGACTCGCATATATATATATATATATATATATATTTATATATGTGTGTGTGTGAAAGGCTGTAGAAAACTCGCATATATGTATATATGTGTATGTATATACATACATACATATATGCGTATACTGAACCGTAAATATACACCGTCTCGCTTTATGTACTACAGTGAAGCCTCACTTTGTTGTGATATACATATTGAAATTTTTATGGTTAAAAACAATTTTCTGGTTGTATACAGGGTATCAGAAATAGGTACAAATATTTAAACCAGTAATAGATTGGCTCAAATAGAATTCAATGGTAGTATTCATTTTTTAAAAATCGTTAAGTTTATTTTTATAATTAGAAAATAAAATAAAATTTTGTTTGAGAACTGCTGATGATACATAGAAAATGCATGCTGTAGAAGGTTATCACGTAATTGTAAAGTAAATGCAAAGTGGCAAACACGTAAAAACCTGTCTGGCTTGTGATAAATAGAATAGAAATTACTGACCTACCTAATAGTATTGGTTTGTGGCAGGTGATAAGAAATTTTTGTGCACTTCTGTTTTATTCTCCTTTGCATAACATGTCTTTGAACTTAAATTTTTCTTATTATCCTATGGTACTGCGGTCAAATTTTCAATTATTATTTTCTCATATCTTAAGGGTCCCATTGCTAAAGAAATGTTTTTTCTAGTTTGTATATATTGTAATCTACCATCGGATTTAATATTTGTGCCTATGTATACACAAATTTATAAGTTTAGTGGAGCCCAATCCCTGTCTTTGGGACACAGCACACGTCAACTATTTCGATAGAAATAGAAGACAGAAATTTAACAACATTTCGACTTTTGAACTTTCGACGTCCGTATCTGCACTACACTGGACTGTTCTGTTAAGCGATTGAGGGCCTCAGGTATTCGATATAATGTGTACCTATTTTCCACCGCGATTTTGTATCCCGCATACTGTATTCCGTATTCTGCATCCACGTCTGAAAGAGGCTTTAGAGTAAGCGCCTGCTTGGGATGGGGCATTTCCAGGGGCGGGTAAATACCAAACACTATAGTAACACAATTATCCGCCGATAGAGTTTGAAGGTTTGACATTGGTTCCAAAGCGGAAACAAAGTTTATTCCATTTTGTAGGCTTATGTAAAATAAAATTTATTTAATGGCCCCTGTGGTAGCATATTACTATTCTACGAAAGGCACTGGCGTTCATTTCTCTTATTGGTATAGCTGCTTTCCTTTTCTTGACGAAGTGTTATGTGTTAGGAGTTTGCTAAAGACAGTAGGTACCGTAGATCTGACAATTTAAAAAGTGTAGGAGGCTTCTCATTTCTATATATATTTTGTTTTATTTGTTTGCATTAGGATTCTAATGCATAAGGGCTATTAGAGAGATTTTCCAAAATACTTAAAGAAACCGTCAGAGACAAGCCTCCTTTATAAGTAGAGCTTGTATGAAATGATGTCAAATTGTGCACAAAATGTACGCGAAAATATTTAACCCAGAATTCATAAGTAAATTCTGTGCTAAATGTTCACGTCTATTATTTAAAACTGAAAATTGGAAATAAATGTGAGTAAAAATATTTTATCTAATTTCAAACACGTGTTGATATTCACGATAATAACAGCCGTCTATAAACTATGGGGAAACCGCTTACCACCATGATATTTAGAACACCTAAAGACTTATTTCGGTAAACTAAGCTGCCATCTTCAGTAGAAACTTGATCTAACTAAAGTAAATTGGCTGAGGAATATTTCTTAAGATAAGTTCTTCACCAAGTCAACTGTTGAAATTCAATGGCCACAACAACCTCCTAACCAAAACAAAATAACAAATACAGGATGATCTCAATATGAGATGAAAAATAAACACACGTAGGTGTTTGATAAAATACCAGTGATGAAAACCATGTTATGGCAAGATTATCACTAAAATGCTTATTAATGCGCAAGGGCAGGAAATAGGTAATTGCAGAACAGAAATGTTACTTCCGGTTTCCCGAAAACACACTTGGCTGGATTGATTAGCACACCATAATGTTCGAACCTTTGAAATAGCTGTCGTAGGTGTTCCATGTGCTCTTCCTCTGATTTGGAAACGACGAGGATGTCATCGATGTAGGCGAAACAAAAGTCGAGGCCGCGTATGACTTCGTCTAAAAATCTTTGGAAGGTCTGAGCAGCATTTCGCAGTCCGAATGACATGAACGGGAATTCGTATAAACCAAACGGAGTTGTGATTGCTGTTTTGTGAATGTCGTCTGGGTGTACCGGTATCTGGTTAAATGCTCTTACCAGGTCCACGGTGGAGAAGATCCTACACCCGAAAAGATTCTGCGAAAAATCTTCGATGTGCGGCACAGGATAGCAATCCGGGATGGTTCTGGCATTTAAACCGCGGTAATCACGTCGGGGTCATCATTTTAGTTATTCTGCAACTACTCAATTAATATACGCGTAATTGTATTTACATATTTATTTACAATAATTTACAGTGGTTATAATATATGTACAATTTGCAAAACATGAAATAATATTACGGACCGCGATACGAAAACACCCGTAGCGTACTAGTGCCGGAAATGAACTACTAGAAGAATGTCAGTTTTATAAATAATTTAACAAATCCTATCTAAACAATTTTTTTTGTATATTTTATGTATAGTACTCTTTAAAAAATTTAAAAGTCGACGATTTTGACATTGTGCCTCATTAGAAATAAAATAACTTTTGTTCATAACATTTGTTATATAATTTTACAGATTAAGGTAGGACTCACAATATATAACTTTATTCATAGCTTAGTTTATCAATTGTTAAGGAAATATAGATTATGGAGAGATTGGTACACTGATATCTGAATGTAAAATTAAAATATACCATTTCCCGGTTTCCAAAAATTGATAGTTACGCTAATAATATTCAACTAGTATTAATATGTTTTTCTTTAATGTTTAAATTTCTTGAAAATCAAATTATCAAGTTATTTAAATTTACGAAATTGTTACTCTATGATGCGTGTCCTATTACGTCACCAATATGGCGTAGCCAATTAGAAAATTACTGGTTTAAGCAAACACAATTTGAGAATTGAGAGGATTCGGACAGTTCTGCGGTCGCGTCTTTTGCAAGTTAATCAGCTACTAAAGTGACTAAAAATAAGTTAAAATTAGTATTTTGTAGTGACCACAGCTACGTGTGACCTTTCCACTTACGTTTTTTTTAATTAGTAGACAACAGATCTAAGATTAAAATAAGGTGAAAAAAATATCTAATAAATCATAAGAACTGACGATAAAAATTACCAAAAGTAGTGCAAAATCAATATACGTTTAGGATACATGTGAATTTAAGGTAATGAAATGTTTCCACCTTATTAGGTATAAGCTACCGTCCCTTAAGAACAGAATTCAAATAACCCCAATATCCAGATTTCTTATAGTCAGAACAATGCCGTTTTATTCTGTCGCATATTATACATATTGTCTTTTACATTGGCAGCAGCTTGCGTTCCAGCGTTCAGGTAAACGGCCCTAATATCCAGGACGGACAGGGAAACGAATATAATGGTTTGACCATGTAAAGAATTGCATTTAATTGTTGATTGCCATGTTGGTTTAGGATTCCCTTGACATTCTTTTGAAAATTAAAAATGCAAAACGGAATGCTGTTTTCGATTTTGCATTTTCAATGAACTAATTGATAATATCTAATCGAGCAAGTGCAGTTTGGTATTACGAGTACCTACTATAAAACAAGGCTTTGCCGTTATCATTTGATAAAATGTGTTTTATTGACACATTTATTTTTTGCCATTCATTTAACGGCGCATTTTCATAGGAAACATTAAAATTAAATTCCATTATTGCAAAACGTTAATCAGTAGCATTTCCTGCGGGAATAAAATTGATAAAACATAGGAATGCGATATTAGTGAAAAACGCCAATGGTACAAACAACAAACACTTTTATTCTTTGTTTCTAAACCACATTGTTATTGATACGATAAATTTCCGGCTTATGCGTGATAAATTTCAAAATTACGTATTTCAACAAGCAGTAAATGATGGATTTAGTCATACATCATAGCCCAAGGAACGACACGTATACGTACAAGTACGGATTACAGAAGATGGTATATTAGGGAAAATCCTAAGAATGGAGTTCCTCAGGGAAGCATTCTTGGGTCGTTTTTGGTCATCAGGTTTATAAATGATTTAGTTAAATTAGTAGATGTAAATTTTCCCAGTGTAAAGTTTAATTTTTCTTCATCAGTTTGAAGAACCATTTAGTTAACTTTGCGGAACGAAATTGTCCCAGTGGATAGGCTAATATTTGTATCAAACAAGTACCCGATTAGGACCAAGACAATAGTTTTGCAAACCTAAACATGACATATTTGACAGTAGATATGATAATGTGGACTACTGTTCTCTAGCGAACTTCGGGGTGATTGTAAATCTCGGACGATTTTCAGCAGCTACCATTTTATTGCGGGGTTAGTTTTTCCAACATTTCTTGGTATTGTTGAGCCATCCGGACGATAAGCAAGCACTTGCTTCTGGAATGCTATTGTGCAGCATTCGACTGGGGTTTGCCAAAGTTCTGAGAAAGTTTATGATGCTACACACGGACCTTATAATGTCTACTGCAGTTGGTATGAAGCAAACATGTATTTATAACTAAGATAATACACGTCAAAGTGAAACTCTAAAATGTTTAGGTATCTATACAACAAACTCGTATAAACCATATCGGTCAACTTTTTTTAGGAAAACGCGAAATTTCTATTTTTGTTGACTTTGATCGCCTATAACTCGACTTTAGATGAACGGATCGAAACGAACTTTTTGTCCATTGTTCATAGTCAATTGTGTTTTGATGGATATTCGCGACGACTAACGGTTTCCGACGAATATCGTGATTGGTCTAATCAATTCTGTAATTTCCTTATGTCTATAAGCGGATCTGTATATTTGTTGATTTCTTCTGTGCAGGGTAGGCAGCAGAACTGCTATTGCAATAATGTGAACCAATTTCTTTGGTCTTTCGCATAGTAAAATGTCTGCGCAATTAGGTGATATATGCTTTACGGTTTGTAATTTCACGGTTCCAATACAGTTCTTTCGATACATATTTGTAATAGAGTGTTGAAATAGAAATCGGATTTGTATCAGTTATTACCGTTGGCGGATCACCTTCACTATATCACTATGGCGTTTCTTATAAGCAGTATATGATAGTGTGGTACGTGCTACTGTTACGTGTTCAATAGTTTATGCTTGTTCCTGCATTTCATACATTTATCTTCTGTAATGCTTTCTTTCGACATATATTTCCTGTAATTTTTCGCAGAAGTTACCCTAACTTCTATAGCAATCATGTTTAAGACATATATTTGCGGCTTCCTTGGCTATATATATTTAGTCCAGAATGGGGGTTGGCAACCTTTTTGAAGGATTGAGCCATTTGAGTATCCAATAAGTGGTGGCGGGCAGGGAGGACAGACCTCATGCGACACCTCTAAGAGAAGTGTTTTCTGTAAGCTTAGCTATGAAACCAATAACGATATCGTAATTCTTCAATCGGGACATAGTAAATATATTTTTCGATCCTCGAAATCTTGAATCCGCTCCTGCAGAAAGGGCATTGAAGCCGTGGTGGCAAGGCTTCAGGTATGTACCCTTTTTTTCTTTTTGCTGCTAATTCAATGCTGAGCTGCACGATGCACTGCACAGGAATAAATAAATGCAACACAACCGATTCAAGGATTTAAGGCAAATCGGGTATAGGTAAATTGTTCGAACGCGGTTGCTCGAATAACAATTGCTCGAGTGGTAAATTCCTCGAAAGGTAAGTTGCTCGAATGACAATTCATCGAAAGGATAATTGCTCGAATCCAACTATGACCTGTGTTGTGTGAAAATGCCAAAATAAACGAAGACACTTACTTAAACATTACTATTGTTTATTTTACAAAATTTATTTACAAATAACTGCGAACATTCGTATCATTGAATATTTCCATGGTTCTCAACATTTTCCACTGTACGCACTAGTCGTTCCGCACAATCCTGTTATTTGTAACTCCCGATTGGAGTTTGAACACCATGAAGCTTTCACAGGCCTTATATGCCCATCGCTTTTGGTGTGAGGCAACCCTAAGCTAGTTTGTGCTATGCACAACAGGGCCCGACTCTGCGGGTTACCGTGTTGGTACGTAACCACGCTTAATCTGCCTGGTATGTGTTGTATATTTGAGTATATTGATCGCTAGTGGCAAATGGCGACCGGGACCCAATACCGATCACCCAGCGAATTAGAAAAATTTCCGATCCTGGAGTGATTCGCACCGGGAAGCGTTTGGATTATTACATCCAAAGCTTGACTCTCTTACCACTGAGCCACCCCCGCATTGTCGTTTGATTGCCTCTATAAATTTAGGATGGCTTCCTGACAGTAACTCATGGAAACCCCTATGCCAACCTTCGATACCGTTTTTCGTTTTTGGTTCACCTTGAGGTATGTCTTCTTAACATGTCCACATACCTAAAGGAAAACGTGCTGGGCGTCGTTGTCTTCGATGTGAGCGACCCATATCCTCGAAATAATCGATTACAGCTTCTGTTTGATCAGGAAACTGATTTTCGTCACACAAAACATCAAAATATGGAATAAGTTCACTATATGACTCTTCTCTTTTTTTGATAATAGTGCGTAAATTAGTAGAACAGGAATATTACCTTGTAAACAGTGTACGGTATACAATTGATCAAAAAGTTTTTAGGTTCCATCTCCATACCAATGTGCGGGTGATGCTAAGAGACGTAAATTTCTTCTAGTAGAAAAACGAATTAGTTGATCTTCCACGTGCCCCTTGTCATACAATAAGAAGTCTTCTCCGTTCCCAGTGCCCGCGAAATCCCTTGGAAATACAATGTTTTACCGATGGTTTGGAACTGCTGGGCCCAAGTTTTCACCTGCTCTGGTTGTTAAACGTAGGTAGGTAGGCGATTTTAACTAGTCCTCTTATATTTTTCTAAACCAATTTTTTTGATGTAGGCATTCAGTATTGCTGACTTTTAATTCTATGGGTGATATTGTGATATCAGTATTACTTCAGTTGCCGTATTGATGCGAATTTACGTTTGTTTGGAGATCTTTTCGAGCTAACTTTTTGTATTTGTGGATCTCCGTTTATTGTCTTTGTAAATTTGTACTAAGCGGTGATGATATCATTACTATTAGTACTATTGTGTTTGGACGCACGCGTAATTTGATACATTCCTTGCGGCGGCCATTTATCTTATTACTGTAGTAGAAAGTGTGTTTGCTTCTGTACGTTTGTAAACCGCGAAAATAAAATGTATTTTGCGGAAAACGCGAAGTCAATGCATAAAGTTCAAAATTAATCAAAAATTAGTTCTGTTTCGAACTTCTCCGGAATTTATAACAGGGTGAAGGTGCAAATTGCTCAGAAATCAATGTTGGGTGAAAATTCCGGTGGAAGTTTGCGCCGAGTTAATTGCCCAAGAACTTGATCTAATAAAATTAGTTTCATACTAAAACAATATTCCTTAGCTTCCACCTACCTACGTAATTATTGAATGCGGGCATGGGCGCCGGCAGAAAATAATCCAGGAGGGGGCAAAAAAATTATGTGCATTTTTTTTCTAAATTTTAGTACAAAATAACTTAAAATAAAAAATAAATAATAATTAATGTAATCTTACTCACACGTACCCAAACTAAAAATAAAAAACAAAAATAAATAAATTTGTTCTCTTAATGGATTGCGTCATTATAACAGCGTCAATCTTTGTCAAAAGTATACCTATATTTTTAAAACATATAAACAAAAATAAAAATATTTATCTAGTACAAGGTAACAAACAAAAACTGTGGAAGTATTAAACTCTTTATCTAAGAAAAGATAAATTTTAATCTTCTTCGGTCTTGAGCAAATTTATCGAGTACTGTCTCGATAAATTGGGCTCTATCGCTTTCGATTTTTTTCCTATATACACTTTTTTTTCATTCATTCATACTACCGTCCCCCCCCGGAACCGCTTTCGCATTACTTCAGGGGGGTGCGGGCGTCCCTTACACACTAATCATTCATGCAGCATGCACCCTAAACTTAACTAGGTGAAATACAGTCGCCCCAGCTGAGATTCGAAACCACATCGGAACCACTACAATTCGCTGTGGCCTCGCGTGGCAACGCGTTGCCACGCTAGACCACCGAGGCCCCTATTCCTATGTACAACACTAAGTAAGCATAAACCGGCTAAGCGATTCTCGTCCATCGTTGACCTTAACCAAGTTTTGACCCTTCTTAGAGTACTGAAGGAACGTTCAATTGAACAAGTGGTGGGTGGTAGGGAAAGGAAAACTTTTATTGCATTAGCAACTGCAGGGAAGAATTGACATTCTTCGGTGAGCAATGTAAAAATATCTATCAGGAGCGTTTTTATTTTTCCTCAAATCTTTCCATGTAAGGCATTCTGCCTCACAATTTTCGATATTGTACTGTTCTACTAATTTT
>JABXWE010005275.1:0-13071 GCA_014611495.1 Limonius californicus
GCCGAAAAACTCGTGACACTGACTGCAGCGATCCGTGCGGCTTGGTGGGCCACTAAGATTTGTATTTGGCAGCTGTCGAAAACATTTGTGGCACATTTAAAGCAAATGCCATTTACTTTCTTATAGCAAAACCCTTATGTAATTAATAATTTTTGATAATTATGATATTTTACTTTACTTTGTAAGTTTAATAAGTTTATAACATTTTGTAGGGATAGGTTCTTAACTATTAAAATGAATTTAAAACAGTAATCTGCAAATTTATTATCCAAATTTATTGAAACTTGCCCACCGAACTGCTTAGATGACGCCACTATCAATGTCTCGCATTTCATCATGCTAAACGTATATGAGTTTCCTGTATTAATATATTAAAGTATTTGCCCTGGATAATAATGTTAATCAAGGAACTGTGCTGAATATTTTACATACAGAAAAATTTCATCCTTATAAGGTTAAACTTGTTCAAGAATTATCAGAAGATGATTTTGATAGGAGAAACCCTAGTTTTGTGAAGAAACGATGGGCAGGTGTCATAACGACCCACAGTTTGTGAATTCTATTATCTTCTTTGAATGGCGCTGTAAATCGGCACATTTGTGCATGAAACAATATACCTTCATGTTTACAGAAAAATTCTATAATCTTTCCCACGGTACCGGTATGGGAAATCCATTATCCCCGTTTTTGGCCAATATATTCATGGATCACTTCGAAAAATCACCTAAAGAAAAATTCACTTATTTTCCCCGAGTTTGGTTCAGATACGTCGACGACATTTTTGCCATATTCGACAAATCCAAAAATTTAGACAACTTTCTCTCACAGTTCAACAGTATGTACACTTCCATAAATTTCACAGTTGAAAGAGAAGTTATCCGAACTAGTAACGGAAATTTTGAGTTTGACATTTACAGAAAAATTACACACACAGATCATTACATTTCTTACAATTCCCACCAGCCCCCACCCATAAATGCGCGGACTAATTCATTAGAGCACAGATTAATTAATATTCCCCTCACCGAAGAACGTTATAAAAATGAATTAACTTACATGAAATAGCTAAATTTAACGGTTATTCCTCCTCATTAGTTAACCACATCTTAAATAAAGCGAAAGTCAGAAAACAATTTTCTCTTAAAACCACTATCAAAAAAAGAAAGTAAAACATCGAATAAAAAAAAACTGGATCCCTCTAACTTACTTCCCACCACTTTCAAACAAAATTTCAAGTATTTTTCAAAAGGCAGGTTTTCAAGCCACAGGTTGCGCCAAAAATACATTAAAAAATCTTTTGGGTAATACTAAAGATCCGGTACCTCCAGAAGACCAATCTGGAATTTATCAAAACGTCCAAGCCATTATACAGGCCAAACAGAGAAAAATAAGTACACGCTTTAAAGAACACATATCCCATTTTCACTTCAATAGGCCAGAAAAATCATCCGTAGCGGAACACATTTTAGATACCGAACATCCCGTCTTACCCGTTGATTTGAAATTGTTAAAATCCGTTAAAAACAATAGAGAACTTGATGCTTAAGAGAGTAGGTTTATTTTCAAATTTCATAATAATATATTAAATCGAGACAACGGAATGGTTCCCAATTCCGCACTGCTTAAATTTTACGAACAAGCCAAGAGTTTGTTTCCTTCCTTGCGTTCCTCGCAAGATTGCCCATTTTATTCTCCTGATGATGACTGCTTAGCAGTGAAAATGTACATTTAGAGTACAAAATATTTTGTGAGAAATAAAGGGCCTTTCGTCTTCATTTCAAATAAATGACATTTGATAGTTAATCAAGCTTTGACCTACTTTAACAGGACCAAAAGCAAGCACCAGCTATAACTTGTCCACAAATTTTTCTGAAAGCACAGCTCGTATTTAACAACAAAATTTGCTGAACCAGAAAATGAAATGCTGCTGAACAAAATTTATTTACTAAATTGAGTTACTTTTGAATGCTAATATTTAATTTTGCATTTCTCTTTTTTTCTGACTGCTTTGTCTCTTCAAAAACAAAAATTTAACATACAACAAAGACCATAAAATAATTTTACATATTTGAAATGGATTTTATATGGAATATAATTCCCTGTATCTATTTTTAAATTGCAATCAGTATTAAGTGTTTTAAATACTCGTACAACACTCTTACTAAATGGCCTACAACAGGAAATTAGCTTACATAACTGTTCGGAATAGTCTTATGCTTCAGAAAAATTAAATTCTGTTGTTCTAAATTAAATAAAAATCAGTCATCAGTTGAACAATTTATATACAATACTATCAATTTAACACATTTTAATTAAATTATTTCTTTTGTTCATTAACTTGGGGTGCTGCAGAAAAAGACTCCATAAACTTTCTAATTTCCGGATTAGCCTTGGTAGCTTCGAATCCTGTTTTTGTCCACCTACTCACATTTTTAGGCAATTCGCTTAAGAAAACAAAAGTAGCAGAAACACCTTTATTCCAATAATTCTTTGCTAGGAACGAAAATCGGTCCGTACTTGGCAGTGCAGGAACCTAAGTAACACAAATGTAGTCACCCGACTGGGTACTAAACAATCAAAGGTTTTACCTCAACTGGTATCTGCTTCTTGGCTTCTTGCAAATACGGACTTACATTCTTGTACATCTTCCCATACAATTTAGTAGTTTCATTGCTGTCTTTCCAAACACCTTGTTCGTGCAAATAGTAAGCGGCTCCTGCTGCCAAGCCAACTTTTATCGCAAACCTAAAACAGCAAGCCTTAAAAATAGTTCGTATGGTATACAAGAAAGAGCCTCCAACTTTGCTGGTTGAGATTGTAAAGTGTTTAAATTAAGATGCATTCTTAGAAATTTTGAATTGAAAAGAAATGGGAATATATCTGACAGTTGAATTTTATGAAATTACTAGGCAAAGACTACTTCATAGGGAACAAAATAAAACTATAATATGATTGGTTGCTTAGCTTACTTGAACATTTTATTATGGATTTGAGTAACTTTTCCTCGATATACTGATTCTCTTACTGTTTAAAACCCATAATTTTGTACTTTTAATAATCAACTACAAAATATTCGGGAAAGTAAGGTTACAGTTACATAATGCGCTGTTGCCAGACTTACCATTATTTTACTAAATATGTTGGGAGGTAACTATTTAAAAGTATTTTTGTTGTACTCATAGTACATAATATAACCCTGGGTTATGTTGTGTATGATTGTACTTAAATATCTTTGCGAGGTACCTACTCGGTAAGGTAAGTACCTTTACCGGTACTTAGTTTTTTTTATATTTTAGAGTACTCAAAATACTTAAACGTTGTTTCTTTTTTCTACAAAAAGGTTTGGTTTATTTTGATTATTCTCCCTGCCTGAAAATGTAAATGCATACCGTTGTTTTCATATAATGAGAATCTCTGACAACTAAATAAAAGTAATTTAGATATCTTATTACTATGCCAATTTTCAGTGGCGTTCATCGTATAAATCTAATTTGGTGTCCTGTCATGTGTCAAGCAGAAGGTTAAGTGAGCAATGGTATGTGAAGACAACTGTATATATTTATCATACGGCACACAATAAATTAATCGTCATTAAGGCTTAATATTTGTCTAAAAATCTACCTCCTGATAAAATAGATAATAATGTTTTTCTGAGCGTTGCAACAACTTTATGTTACCAATGTTTTTATTACATAAACACTTTGAAAATATTGCTTCTATATTTAAGATATACTGCATATTTTTCTAAATTATTAAAATAGCAAGAAAAAGTGTCAGTTTAATATTGTGTATGCGATAATGGGATTATCTTCTGAATTATAATGTTTATTTATCTTTCTATCTAAATGATAATTATTAATAAATGTGTCCCTCGTTCATTTCTACCTAACATATATCATTTTCATGTAGATAACTAGTCAAAAGCATTGAACATCAATTTTATGGTGCTAATGTACATTTTGGAAAAAGTTTTAATTGAACATTTTTCTATTAGTTTTATACCTACACTGTACTTAAAAGATAGTTACGTTTAACTGTTGTTGAGCTATCACATATACCTTTAAAATTAGGGCAAAATCTTTGAAAAATGTTAATTTTTAAATATACTTTAAAAACAGGGCGTGAATTCGCTTCACTCATAAGGACTTTGTCAGAATTTGTTTGGACGAAACCGTATTCATATGTGTGCTGATGTGGCCCAACAGAAAAACAGAATAGATTCTTTAAAATTTAACCTTAAAAAAATGATGTGTGCTAAAGGGACCCAACAGGAAAAAAGTCTTTAACACAGGGCAAAATCCTTAAAATATTTGCTTTTTAAAAGGTAAATTTGTTTGGTCGAAATCGTATTCATTTTTGTGCTGAAGTGGCCCAACAAAAAACAGGGTAGATTCCTTAGAATTTTAACTTTTAAAAAAGGTGCCTTAAAACACAGGATAGATTCTTAAAAATTTTTACTTTCTTAAAAGGGTGCCTTTGGAAAAACGGCAAAATTCTTAAATTTTAATTGTTTTTCAAAGGTGAATTTGTTTGGCCGAAATCGTATTCATCTTGTAAAAAAAAAACAGGGTAGATCCCTTAAAATTTTGACTTTTTTTAAAGAGGTGCCTTTAGAAAAACAGAATATATTCTTTAAAAATCTAAATTTAAAAAAAAGTACCTTGAAAAATGGGGTAAATTTGTTAAAAAAAATGATGTGTGCTGAAGGGGCCTCACTAGTAGTTAGTTTGGACAAAATATATTTTTTGTGCAAAACTGCTTCTTTAATTTCGAAAACGTATCTAAGATAATATTTTTTTATATCTTCAGGGTACTATGCTTTTATAGAAACATTTATTGTAACTGGGGGTTGTACCCATTACCTAAAAATAAATACCCATTCCAAAAATGATACGTTTGTAATATTGTACATTTTTCTATTTAGTTGCATATACAATTTCAATATTTATTAAATTTATTAAAATGACTGAAACGAGAAAATGATTTTATTTTTATTGTAATGTTCCGTAACGCCACCATTTCTTAAATAAATGTTCATTGTCATTTCAAGTTGGCAACGCCGGAGAACTAAATTAAAATGAACATTGTGTATGTTCTCTGACATTAGCGTACATTAGTGAACATTAGTGACTGGAATGTCATCTTTGTTTTGTTGCGATAATTAATTGCTCCTAGAGCTTTTACTACAATATATATTAAGGTAAAAAATGTTACCATCGCACTATTATCATTTTTAAAAGTAATTAGACTATATATTACATTTTTGTAGGTTATGTTTTTAGCGTCCCAACCGCCTACTTTCAGTTTTTCGTTTGATTACGTGTAATGTGGACATATTAAAACGAAAATGCCTGAAGAAGAACAGACTTCAGAAAGAATTCGGTGCTTTTTTGATGTTGCTATTGGTGGCTTGCAATCTGGTAGAATAGTGTTCGAATTGTTTTGTGATGTGGCCCCTCGCACATGCGAGAATTTCAGAGCCTTATGTACTGGGGAGAAGGGTATTGGCGAAACAACTAAAAAGCCCTTGCACTATAAGGTAAGCCCACCATGTAACTATACTTAATTCAATTCTATAAATGACCTATTTCAGGGGGTTATTTTCCATCGTGTAGTCAAAGATTTTATCATTCAAGGAGGTGATTTTTCTAATGGCAATGGAACAGGTGGTGAAAGCGTATATGGTGGAACGTTTGAAGGTAAAATGTTGCCTGAAAAGAAGTATTTGGTTTACGAAATGTGATTTTTTTACAGATGAAAACTTTGATTTCAAACATGATCGGCCACTATTACTTTCCATGGCAAATCGTGGCAAGGACACGAATGGATCCCAATTCTTTATGTGAGTTAGAATACGGATATTTTTTGAATATTCGGGGTTTTGTAAGTATGAGGTATTTATGAATCACGTCAGACTTTTCTATGAAGGTGTTTAATCTTAATTTATTAACGGGTGGAATTTTAATGATTTATTTATAGTAGTAAGGGAAATTTTTCCAAAACTGTAAAAATGGTGCTACAGAGAGAATCATTATAACACCCTCGCGTGTGCAAGAGAATGTGTTGCAGAACGTTGACTTTTATTGTTCTGTAGCACGGCGTCTGTCCTGGATAGCCTGGTTCTTCGCTGACTGATCATATCTTGTCATGTTTTGTGTTATAGTACAACTCAACCGGCCCCGCATCTGGACAAGTAAGTACTCGGTCATAAATTAAGCGAAACAAGGTTAAGTAGTATCCATTTTTAGTGTGCACGTGGTGTTTGGATGTGTCGTGGGTGGAGTAGATGTTGTTCGTCAAATCGAAGCCCTACCAGTGGATGCCAACAGTCGACCATTACAGGACGCCAAGATCACTCGTTGTGGTGAATTAGTAAGACAAGTTAAAGGTACATTACAACCATCTAACACATTTTGAATACCTTCCACTGATGAGAATTATATTCTAGTGAAGAAGGATAAGAAAAAGAAGAAGGCTGCTAGTGAGGAGGAAAGTGACGAAGGAGAAGTGTCAGATGAAGGAAAAAAGAGCAAGAAAAAGGCAAAAAAGGAAAAAAAGAAGGAAAAGAAAGAGAAGAAACAAAAAAAAAGGTAAAGTACTAAGTATATAATGATGATGTGAACAAGTAAGGCCGTTCAGGCCCGTGTCTTCGTTAACTATCTCTTTTTACTTTTTCCATCCGATTCCTGGGTTTTTCCAACTTTTGAATCCTAGTTCATTCTATGTCAAAGCAACCGTTGGTTCAACCTTCACATCACCGATTTTAATGAAACTCTGGAATATGTAAAATACAAATATTAACTTCCCTGATGATACACTATTTTGATAAATACGCTTCTATAGCGATATTTTGTTCTGTGGATGTATGAGGGTGGGAAATGTTTTATTTTTGTTGCTTGGTTGTAACTATTGCCTAAAATACTTCTGTGGGTAGAAAAATAAGCAAGCGGTGGAGGCGTGAGGTAGCATATAATGTATGTGCGAGATAATACTTCATCAGTAACCATACACTTTGCATATTGTTTTTTTTGATGCAGTTATTAACATAATAGCTGCGTTATGAATACAATAAAAAACCAAGGTTAGTAGGTATGAGGAAAATAGTAAACAAATGAATATTTGTTATACACTGGAGTATATCAATTAAACACAGCAAAGGAAACGTATCAATTAAGGTTTATACAAAAACCGTACTTTTTGAAACCCCGGTTTTCGAATTCCATATTTCCAAAAAACCGGTTTTAGCCGGTTTTCGAATTTTTGTCAAAAAAAATAGAATAGGGAAAAATATTTTATTTAATTTATATAAAATAACAAAAAACCCAATCAATATCAAAGTCAAAATATAAAAAAAATTAAGGGTTACACATTACTTACACAAAATAATGAAAACTCGAACAAAAATTTCAAATAATATTTATATTTATTTCACTAATTTTAATTTCTCCTAAGAAAATAGGATGTTAAAAAACATAAAATATCCACTGAACGGTGGCTAAGTCTTGTTCTTATTATGGACACAATATTGCCTGAAACTGAAAATACTCGTTCACTTGGTTTTATAGTTTTCAGGGCATCAAATAACAAATCTAAGTTTTTGGTTCTTTTATTCGTTGCCTCAAATAATTAAAATTCAGCTTTCAGTGTCTTTGGACTTGTAAGTTTTTCTTCGGGGTCTTCAAGAAACTTATGAATTGATTTTACCATGGATTCCTTTAAAAAAGCATTACTCTGATGAGTAGTTTCTTCGATTTGCTCTTCATCAGAATCGGTTTCCACAGAAGAATTTGGAAATATTCTAGACAATATCTTTCCAGATAACTTAATATTTTGGTTTTTGAAGCTAAAGAAAGTACACTAGATTTTGATTTTGCCGTTTCATCTGAATTAAAGTGTCATTTTAATTGCCGCGCTGTAGTCTATTACTATTTTATTATTTTCAAAAATTAATTTATGGGAGGTCACTTTTTCGAAGCTTTCGAAAGGGAACCCTTGTCGTGCATGTTTAGAGTGCAGCGCCGATTGAAAACAGTTCTTAGAATACTTTTGTCTGCAGAATAGCCCTGGAAATTCAATACTTCCCAGCCACGTGAATATTTCGTTCTGGAATTCTTGCACCATATTTCGTTATACGGTGAAATCTTCTAGGATTTTGGAGATTCGCGTTGCTTTTTCTCGTCAGTCGATTTAACACCTTCGCTCGACCCGATTGCTCGTTAAAATCTCAGGGCCGACGACAAATAAGACAAGGCAAAAGTCAGCGCAAGCTTCTGAGGGTGAACGCGCGTGGTTTTGCGTGGGAGTTTTATGGCAGCGCCTCTGCTAAATTAATATATCGTGTTGTTTTCTGGCCTGGGGTAAAAGAATTCTTGACTTGTCTCGGATTAAAAATATTAGCAGAGTATAGCACTTTAGCAAAGGTGAAATTATGCCCTCAACTTGTGTCGGATTTGCAGCCAACAACCCTGTGACTTTACGTACCCTTTACGCATCTACGGTCGATTTCTTTCCCTTAAGCGTTTCTCGTGAACCACCCCATCTCCTCTGAGTTAAGCCGAAGGCACTTCGATCTTTCCTGTTGCGGGTTGACGAAAAAGGTCGTTTGGCCCGTAACACATTGTAAAAAATATTTAAACACTATTTTATAATTATGCCTTTACAAGTATCATTGGCATATTTGATACTACTTTCAATATCAATGATGAGTGTTTCTCTGTCCAAAGAAGGTGGTGGAATGCTGAATTTTAGACCTTTTTCCAAAAGATCTGAAGAAAAATTGTGCACCAGAACGTATTTTTGTAAAGCTGAAATGTTCACTGTTTAGGATTAGCTTGCACTTTTACTAGTTTGCACAGTTTATTATTTAAAGTTTTGGTTTGTGGGTGACCTTATAATGCGTCACTTCAACTATTTTTGGTACCTGTATATCAAAAAGGTGGAATTTTGATTTGTTGAGACCATGTAGAAGTTTTACTGCAAGTTCTAAGCTTGTATTTGGGGTTTGTTAAGCTTGGCATATAACATTTTGAGTCCAAGAGTTAGCCATTTGTGTTTGGCGAACTCTAATACCCTTTTGGTAATATTTTCTCACTCTCGCCCACAAAACCAAAATTTTAAATAATAAACTGTGCAAACTAGTGGAAGTGCAAACTAAACCTAAACAAACTGAACATTTCAGCTTAACGAAAATACGATCTGGTGCACAATTTTTCCTCATGCGCTGTCTCTATGGCTGTACCAAATCTTTTGAAAAAAGATATAAAATTCATAACCAGCGATTCATACCATCCAGTAACACGCAAACGTGCGGTTTTCAATTCATTAATCCACAGATTAATTGACATCCCGCTATCCCCCAGCCTTTTTAACAAAGAATTACAGTACATTCAAAAAGTGGCAGTTTTTAATGGTTTCTTCACCTCTGTAGTTGGCCAAATCTTAAATAAAGCAAACAGGAAAACATCAGTAACTGATTAAACAACATTAATCAGTACAACTGCAAAACCCACACAAAATTGGATTTCCCTCACACATTCTTTCCCAGCATCCGCTTCCATTAAAAAAGTTTTTCATAAAAAGAATTTCAACACTTCTGTTTCAACCATAAACACCTCAACTCCCTAACACGAAAGACTCTATCCCCGAAGAACAGAAATCGGGTATATACCAAATTAGTTGCTCTACGTGCCCCAGTCATTACATAAAACAAACAAAAAGGAAATGTTTCACACGTTTCAAAGAACATCTATACACTTCAGGTTTAATAGACCTGAAAAATCCGCCGTCGCGTCTCATATAGTTCATCTGATTAATTTGACAAGCTCAAAGTTTTTAAAACAGTCCAAAACTGGTACAATTAGATGCTTGGGAAAGTAGATTTATTAAAAAATATGGGGAAAATTGCTGATTCTGGGTTAATTCCAAATTCACTAAACCCCGCCCGACCACCCAACGTATAGCAGCACTGAAAATGGCCGCTTAGCGGTCGAAATATACATTTGTTACTCGGCTTTTATGAGAATTAAAGGGTTTTCCTCTGATTTTATCATTTTTCTCATAGCTCTAATCAAATCATACAATATGAATAATAAATAAATTGCACGTTCCTATTTTTTTTTAAGCCGTGGTTTTGGTTAGATATTCGTTTAAGAACAAAAACTAAATATAGGTGCATTATAGTAAATATTTTATAATTCTAACAAAGAAATTGTGAAGTTTCGTTTTTTTTCTAAAAATTCCTAGGTTAAACAATTAATTTTTACATCAATAACAGGAACAATGACTTCTGTTTTTTTATGTGAATGTGAGGTAGATTCACTAGTACTAGTAGTAACACTTCGACAATAAATTTAATAATGCGGTTGCCTGCTTTTTTCGTTTTCCATAAATATGAAATTATTATAGTTTTATATTACTCGCAGAAAGGTTTTTTTTTTAAATAAGATATCATTTAACAGATACTTATATTTAGAAAATTAAAGAAACTACACACAAATTGAATGATAAATCATTAAATAGATAATTTACCTTATGTTGATCTTCTTCTTCTGATTATAGGCCAATGGCCTGTTAATGAATGTATAAAATAATAGTTGTTCACACGTTACACATAATTGATGAAATAAACAGAAGTCCACTGGCATACACAACAAGCATGTATCTATACTTTTATAAGAGTTTGTTAGTTGACGCTGTTTTAAAATGTTTATTCATTTTAGAGATTACTTTTTTGTTATGTGCATATACTTGGGGGTGTATTTACAACTGGGAATTACTTAGGCCTGTATGACACGGCACAGAATATTGTACAAAATTTTGATCAATGTGTTTTTACATAATTCTGTGTCGTGTCATACAGCAAAATTTTGTAGAAACTGCTGTAGCTTGTGCTCTAAAGTCTACAGAATTTTGTTCAGAAACAACGTCAAATCGATACACAAACTAGCACTTTCTAGTGTTCATTGTGTATTAACAAAAAAATCTATCCGAAAACGCAAAAATAATACAAGCCACGAAAATGTAAACAACATTCGAGGTTATGTAAACAAAAGTAAACAATTATTACTAAACCTTGATAGATTTCTACCTTATCTACAGTAACATGATTAGTTTGGCAGTTTTCTCATAGATGTCACAGACAGAATTTTGCACAAAAGTTTCGTGTAATACAGGCTTTACACAACTGGTAGTAGTGATACAAATAAATGCAATATGCTAGAGTTCCCAAGAAACATTAGTCTAAGGTTACATTGAATGCGTATGCGTGCGATTTTTTAATCGTACGCGCACTTACGACTTTTTGTCGTTCAACTTCTGGTTACATTGTTTCCGTTCATCGTCGGACGACGCGACGGCCGCAATTGTAGATAGACCGTGGACAGTGCAATTGTGATGAACCAAAAAATATTAAATTTATTTTTTGTCGAAAATAGTGTCTTAAAATACATGATTCTAGCCCAAAAAAACACAATATTGGGTGAATGACATATACAAGAGTAGAGATAAAGATGGTGAATATGTTACACTCTTTAAAGAATGAAAACAACAGCAGAAAAAGTTTTTTGAGTATTATAGAATGTTACCATCAACATTTGAATATATACTTAATGGAATTCATGATAAACTGGAGAAATACTCCACTTTTGACTTTCTCCCATTGTTTTCTAACTAGATTTCTGTTGTGATACTCTTTACATTTTTGATCCCACAAAGGTCTTTTTGATTCAATACACAAAATAAGTTTTTCAAGATCCATTTTCATTAAAATATTTAATAATTTGCTTTAAATATCTCTTTACTTTTGTTTATCAGTACCAAAAATCGCACGTTTAACGCAGGTAAAAACAAACCAGTTTGTTTCGTGTTTATACACGTACGATCACGTACGCGCGCGTCAGTCTCAATCGCCTACAATGTAACCATACATATTCAAATGAATAGGTTTGTTTTGGTTGCCGTGGTCGTACGTGCGCGTACGATTAAAAAATCGCACGCATACGCATTCAATGTAACCAAGGCCTTAGGATCTTAGTCGTATAACCATAAAATGAGAATCTTCTTCTAAACAAAATATAAAAAATAGGCGGTAAAATCAAATAATTTAATAGTGTGGAATGGCCCTAAATATTATTAAATATAAGAGCATAGTTTTCTAGGAACTCCTATAGACAAGCGCCTGAAATATACTGGTTTAGTTGAGCACTGCAACCGTATCTAATTGTTTTATTTATTCCCAGAAAATAAAATGAAAAATTTGGAATCCCTTACGACGATTTAATTCGTCCTCCTTCGGGAAGGACAGTCCGTTTTACAGATGTTTTGTCTTGTGTCCGTCCTTGAGATCAAGTAGGACGCGAATTGTCCTTGTTTAGTACTTTTGAGTGACGACAGGAACAGCTGATAAACTGATTTAATAAAAAACGAATGGTTGATTTATTTTAACAATAAATCAACAAGTACGGAATTCTTGGAGGATATAAAAGTAGATAAATCATTTTTGATTGCGGCAAGGAGCCAAAATAAGTACAACTTCTAACCCAAAATTAATTGGGAAAAAGAGAATAGAAGAAAGAGGAGCGTTTTATTAATAACTAATTTTATTTCCTTCGTGTTTTTTTTTCAGCCTATACAATAATTGACATTTGGCAATTTGTGAGATTGTTTTTAATTGCACGGATTTCTCAGTATTTTCACCAGTGTCCTTCTTGGCACTTCAGCAAGTTGACAACCCTGTTGAACTAGATTATAGAAATGGCTTTCCCATTTAAGAATATATAGGGTATGCTAGTGTTAAAAGAAAAAAAAAAGTGGACGCGACTGCCTCCCTGGACTTTCCCATACTGGAAACTGTTCATATCATCTTTATTCAACAGTAGAGTTATTTTCCTCAAAACGGTTGTTCAAGCGCTATCCTAAAACCTTGCCTCGTAACGAATAGGCTTACAAGGCTTGTAAGAAGTCCCGCCAAATATCTGCGGTGTCCCTTAATTTCCTTTTAATATGCAACCAGGCATACTTCATTCTCTACTATATACGTGATATTGTGACTGCAAATTGAGTTTGCTGTGATTT
>JABXWE010005276.1:0-18410 GCA_014611495.1 Limonius californicus
TATTTTTAATTATTTCGCTGCTATCGTGCTCAGAAGGACCATCATGTTTGCGGGCTTTCCTCGGGTGCTTCCTTGGATTAAAACCCACATTGATTATTGCTAATTGTTTAATGTTAAATGTTACAATGGTACATTGTACAGACGACAAACAGCTTGCTACAACAACGTTTCTTTTACAAACGAACACTAATATAATATTTTAACCACACCTTATGTCGGTAATACAGAAAAGAAAAAATTATTGGGGGCGCTATCTGCCGCTTAACAGTACAGGTATAATTTGACCATTAATAACAGAGGGCGGTAGTTACCAAAAAACAGTTTCTTTCAAACATTAAACATGGAATGAAACTATAAACTGGAAAATTTCATTATATTTATTGAATGTATAAGTAATGTAAAAATATCTTGCCAATACAAATGATTATGATATGGGATGTAAGACGTTTCCACGTGGAAAGCCTCAGCACTTCCTCTTCCTTTTGCGTTTCTTTTCGCAGCTCGTTTTCCTGCGTTTTTTACCACATTGCTTCATAGCTCTATTTCGTGGGCAACTAGATTTTCTTTTCCTTCTTGGAGTTCTACGGGCTTGTCGTCTATACATGGCTTTTTCACCAGCCGGCAGTGCGTGCCATCGTCGCGCGCCTTCCATGGCTATCCGGCTTGATGGCCAGCCACGGTGTTGCCTACTAAATTTACGTAAAAACCCGATGAAAGGATCACCTGTCTTATTTGCTGTACACGCTGGACGGCGCCGTTTGCGTTTGCAAATGAATGTTTGCGGGCTTTCCTCGGGTGCTTCCTTGGATTAAAACCCACATTGATTATTGTTAATTGTTTAATGTTAAATGTTACAATGGTACATTGTACAGACGACAAACAGCTTGCTACAACAACTTTTCTTTTACAAACGAACACTAATATATTTTAACCACACCTTATGTCGGTAATACACAAAAGAAAAAATTATTGGGGGCGCTATCTGCCGCTTAACAGTACAGGTATAATTTGACCATTAATAACAGAGGGCGGTAGTTACCAAAAAACAGTTTCTTTCAAACATTAAACATGGAATGAAACTATAAACTGGAAAATTTCATTATATTTATTGAATGTATAAGTAATGTAAAAATATCTTGCCAATACAAATGATTATGATATGGGATGTAAGACGTTTCCACGTGGAAAGCCTCAGCACTTCCTCTTCCTTTTGCGTTTCTTTTCGCAGCTCGTTTTCCTGCGTTTTTTACCACATTGCTTCATAGCTCTATTTCGTGGGCAACTAGATTTTCTTTTCCTTCTTGGAGTTCTACGGGCTTGTCGTCTATACATGGCTTTTTCACCAGCCGGCAGTGCGTGCCATCGTCGCGCGCCTTCCATGGCTATCCGGCTTGATGGCCAGCCACGGTGTTGCCTACTAAATTTACGTAAAAACCCGATGAAAGGATCACCTGTCTTATTTGCTGTACACGCTGGACGGTGCCGTTTGCGTTTGCAAATGAATGTTTGCGGGCTTTCCTCGGGTGCTTCCTTGGATTAAAACCCACATTGATTATTGTTAATTGTTTAATGTTAAATGTTACAATGGTACATTGTACAGACGACAAACAGCTTGCTACAACAACTTTTCTTTTACAAACGAACACTAATATATTTTAACCACACCTTATGTCGGTAATACACAAAAGAAAAAATTATTGGGGGCGCTATCTGCCGCTTAACAGTACAGGTATAATTTGACCATTAATAACAGAGGGCGGTAGTTACCAAAAAACAGTTTCTTTCAAACAATAAACATGGAATGAAACTATAAACTGGAAAATTTCATTATATTTATTGAATGTATAAGTAGGGTAAGTCCGGTAGAGTTGGCCCAGCGGTTGAGATGACTCTTTTAAATATTTCAGAACATTGCCACAGTTAGTCATCGACGGCAGTGGTGAATTGATCTTCTGTACCCACTCAAACAAATTTGTAAACATAGGCGGTTTTTAGTGACAAATAAGTAAGTTATTAACAAAAATAGTTTTGTTGTGCCCTGAAAATTTATTGTACATTGCGACAAACTTTAGTATTATTAACAATTTAAGTATTTTGTTGAAATATCTTCATGCATGCGGTTTCAGTAGCTATTTGAGGTTATGCTTGTTTGGTTGTCTACCTATATAGGCATTCCAATTTCCGGCAAACAAATGGGCCAACTCTCCCTGGTCATTTGGGTGAAATGGCTCGATAGCTTTTGGGAGAGATGGCCCTGTATATAAGTAAACTTATTTTGTGATATATTTTCTTTTAGTCATGCCAACAGAGTATAAGAGAAAAGGAACCACAAGCCGAGGCTTGTGGAGTGAGGAGGACTTAATAGGAGCTGCAAATGCTGTTCGAACGGGAGTGATGGGTGTAAATGAAGCCGCTAGAAATTTTAAAGTACCTGCCCCAACGCTAAGAAGACGACTAAAAAGCAACAAATTAACTAAAACTGGTTTAGGAGGCACATGTGTACTAGGAATTGAATACGAAAACAAAATAAAAGAGCATGTTCTAAAATTACAAAAAACGGTTTCGCTCCAACAGGATATTCAGTAAGAAAAATGGCATTTCGCTTATCAGAAAGATTAGGAATTAAGAATACAATTAACAAACAAAATCGAGTGGCAGGTTTTGACTGGCTGCAAACGTTTTTAAGGAGGCATCCTGATTTAACTGTAAGAAAATCGGAAGGAGTATCTTTGGCACGGAGTCGGGGTATGAATAAGAAAGACGTACAAGATTACTTTAACCTTTTGGAAAAACTCATTCAAGAAAATGATCTAATGGATAAACCAAGCCACTTATTTAATATGGACGAAACCGGTCTGCAACTTAACAACAAGGCTCAAAACGTAACAGCAGAGAAGGGTTCAAAAAATGTGGCTTCTGTTACTTCTTCAGAAAAAGGAGAAACTGTCACAGTAATTTCCTGCTGTAATGCTGAGGGGTTATTTCTTCCGCCAACCTGCATTTTTAAAGGAAAGAATCTCAAAAAAGAATTCGAAGATGGAATGCCACCTGGGTCGAAAGTATGAATGTAAAATCTGCATACGTACATTAACAGTGACATATTTCTAGACTGGTTGCGAAACCATTTTGTTCCTAGAAAACCAAAAGGAAAAGTAATTATTATCCTAGATGGGCACTCATGTCATTGCAATTCAGTCGAAATGCTACAATACGCAGAGGATAATGAGATAATTCTTTTATGCCTGCCCAGTCACACGACTCAGTTCTTGCAACCATTGGACAGGGCTTTCTTCAAGTCACTAAAGTCTCATTGGAACAATGTTTGTAATTTATTTGTCAGAATGAACCCGACTAGAAAAATTAATAGAGTGCAATTTGGAAAGTTACTAGCAGACGCCTGGACAAAATCTGCAAACGTTAACAATGGTATATCCGCATTTAGGGCTACTGGCATTTACCCCTTCAATCCAAATGCTATCCCCGATTATGCCTATCTAGAACATCCTACACCTCCTTCCCATATCGAACCAATAAATCTACCACCAATCGCTGCTGCTACTACGCCAACAAAAAGTCCAATGCCTAGTACCTCCACAGGTCAAAGATCAAATACAAAAAAAATAACTCCGGGAAAGCTACTTGACGAGATCACCCCAATACCATCTACTTCCGCTATTGACCAAGTGAGAAAGAGAAGCAAACAAGTGGCTACAATTTTAATCAGCCCAGAAAATATAATAAAACGTAAAGAGGCAGAAAAAAAGAAAAAAGAAAAAGAAACGAAGAAAAAACAGAAACACCAAGAAGTTCAGTCTAAGAAAAGTGTTAAGAAGTCCAAACTATGTTTATCATCATCATCTTCTTCAGATTCTGACGTAAACTTTGAAGAATCAAGTGAGGACGTGGAGGAGGAAGATGAAACTGAATATGTGGGCTGCGGAGAAAAATATGATTCTATTTAAAAAAAGGATGACTGGCTACAATGTTTACATTGTTCTTGTTGGTTCCACGAAAGTTGTTCGAAATATATGAACTTGTGTGACAGGTGCGGCAAAGTTCTTACAAAAAAGCGCAAATAAAGTATTAAAAACACATTCATATGTACGGGCCATGTCACCCCTAAGGCATGAGTCATCTCACCCGGACCATTCGGGTGAGATGATTTTCGAAGTTTTTTTGAAAATGTTTTTTCTTGTTCTTGCTTGGAGTTTATATTATATTTTGCTTACCTTACTATTTGTAAAACAGGTTGATTATTAAACTGTGTTTTTTTCATTCTATATTTTCAATTAATAGTATTTTATATAAAGTTCCAAAAAAACGTGGGCCAACTCTACCGGACTTACCCTAACAGAATTTAAATCATACCTCTTCAAATTCCTGAACCTGGCAATGGTATTAGGTTAGATACTTGCGGAATGCGTTTCAACACACCGTCTCAATTGTTCGATGAAAAATGGTTTTTGAGCATCTGTAAATAATTTTTTTATCGTTATCTTTACAATTATTTTGTCCGAAAATTTGCAAGAGATTCCTTGAAATTTCCTTTTAACATATATTTCATTTTTTTTTCTCTTCCAATGACCTTGTAATTGTAATGTATACTACTTGGTATGGTTGAGATTAGAATAAAGTATTATCGTTTATCAATAGGACAAAAAACCTCCAACTGCCAACACATTTACAAAGTGGCCATTATGTTACTTCCAGTGTAACCAGGAGTGCTACTACCACGAGAGGTAGTTTATGACATTACTGTTTTAGCTATTTTTATCAATCTACATTTATTTATAAAACTATAAGTTTGTCCATATCGGAGTAGGACATACTATATATCTATGTACATAGATTAAACAAAACACCCGCATTGAAATCTAAATTACTAACTTCAACATAGAGATAGTACCTAACATTCGTTATCATTTTTATGTATACAAATTTTTTCTTCGGTTGTGGAGAGAAAGAATTCTATCAATGCATGGAATGATGATAGAAAATATTATACACCACATGTTCGCAATCGCGAAACCTCTTAAAAATTGAGAAGAAAAATAATAGGTTATACAGGGTGGGTAGTTAATTTGCCCCCCTTAAAAGCGGTTGACTCGCAACCCAACATATGTACAGCATGGCAACTAAAATCACTTTCTTGTAATTTAAATTAAATTAAATTTCAAGTAACAAGAAAGTAATTTGTTACTTAATTTTGGCGAATGTCGCAAAAATGCGGCTGCTGCTCGCAATTTATATATCAGACGCAATTCAACTAGAAAACCAATGTCTGCAAAATATTTAGATGCTTTGAGACTTTTATATGTAAGAGATCAACTATGATCCATTTCTATACAATAACAAATTCAATAATCTCAGTTGCCATGATTGGTATGTTGGTTTGCCGCAACCAATTTTAAGAAAGACCGACTTAGCTGCTTCACGCTGTGTATGAAGCCATACTGTTTTGAGTAAAAGATTTTGTAACACACGATCTCATAAATATTCAGGACAACTGGATTAAAAAGTTAGAATTTTATTTATACCTGCATCATAATCCTTGTTTAGCAAACGAAAAATCTTGAAAACGCACAACACTAAAACACGCGCATGCTATAACGTTGCTAAGTAACAATCACGTAATCGACTTATTTATTTTTAATATAGTGATAACAAAAATAAAATTGATCGCGGGAATAAATTTGAAAAAACATCGAAACCACATAGCAGCATAATCAACAACCGATCTCCATGTTAACGATATTGCGTTACAGAACACAGACTACTTTAAAAAATGAATCAAAATCAAAATGCGGATTTTCAGCTCTATTTTCCAGATTATGATGCAGATATAATAAAAAATAGCGTATGACACACTTGTATAATTGAACTTTTGAAGTACTAGCCACGTTAAAATCACTTTGCGTCGCGTCATGTCTTTAAGCTCGTCGCACATGATTTAAAGGCTTCATTATACACTAGTATCTTAATATACTATTGTTAAGCAATTTTTGTGTTCGCGCTTGTATAACTAAAAATTACGTTGCTTCGCTATATTCGAATAAGTACTGAAACTATCCAAATTAACTACCTTTAAAAAATAATTATAAAATATAATTATCTTTTACAATCCAAGACTAAATTTAAACAGAAATAATCAGTAAATACAAAGCTGCATAATATCCTAAATCATATCTGGTAATCGTTCTGTTAGTTTTCTTCTTCTCTGGAGCTGGATTGTTTGCCCTTCCTGTGGTTCGAAGATCACGTTAAGCTGTAGGTCCTTTATGTCTGTGCCACTTTCAAGGCGAAACGCAAGCATAGGAGAAAATGTCGCTACGTCTCGTAAGAGATGAAATATTCAATATAACCACTATTGACAAGAAATGTTGGCAATAATGCAAATTAATTATGCGTATAAAAATTCTTATAAAACAATCTTTAAATATTGTTTTTCAGGTTTCCCATACGTACTGCGGTTTTTTAATAACATAGCACCACGTTTTTGCACCATTACTTGATTGTGGTGTATGTTTATTAGACAACCGGGCAGAATTATCCGTTTTTGTTTAGTTGAAAAAATTGTTATACGGAAACGTTTTATAACAAGTTTTACGTTCAGGAAGAACGCACAAAAACACATATATGAAAACACTTTGTGTATTTATAAAAAACGTTAGGACAGGAAATACGTTAAAAAAATTATTATCGCAAATCCTTTAATAAAAAACGACGTGTTCAAAGGTTAACCCTTACAAGCCTGAGAAAAAACCCTTCTGTGTGATAGTAGAATAGCATATTTAAATTCGTTGCATACATAAGCAGAGGTCGGGTCAATACATTTGCATGGTGAGATCCTAAAAACCATAATGATTTAATGCATTGGCTCAGGTAAGCCATAATATACATAAAACCTCTTGGCCCAAATGTATCCCCAATAGGTTTCATACCGGTGGGAAAATTATTCTGAAACTTACGATGAGAGTTTCTTGCTTGGATTTTTGCATCGGCAATAATATAATCAAATAGTTTCACCTTTAAATATCAACCACTACATAGGGAGAGATTCTATTCCCGGTTGGCACAATCGCTGTAAATAAATCTGGGTACGGAAGAGGTAGTAGGAAGTGAATTCTATTTTTTACCTACCTGCTTAATGTATGCGAATTTATGCTAAACTACCTGCTTGAATATTAAGTGTAAGGGACACCTATTCTAAATACCTAAATCGGAATAAGGCTATCCCTAAATAAATGCCTCCCTTTCCCTTTCATTTCTCGCAAGGTAACATGACGATACAAGGGTGTATATTTAGGTCTTCGGGTTGAAGGGTTAGATTTTTACCTAACAAAGGAAGATGGGTCACTAGAGGAACGCCTGTACAGAGCACTTTCCTCGTCGTCGAACATAGGGCTGCATACAAACTCTTGGCAAAATGTTTATTGGTTTTATAGCTAAAGCATCCAGGTATACGTTTTAACACTCAAAAGACCTTTCGTATAACCTTCCGTATATTTTAATGGATTAACTATAGGACAGCAGGAAGAAACCGTCCAAAAATTGCCGCTGATAGTCCATTAAACATATTCGATTTCTTTAAGGATATTTGAATACGAAAGGGTAGAACGCACGTACGTAAAAATGCAGATCAGTTGCAGTGGTCCAATGCAATTCTTATCCAGGGAGAAAGGAAACGTTATTGTAATATATTAAACAATTTGTATACTTACTTTATCGTAACTGAATTTCGTGGGATTTGTGTAGAATCCTAATCAATACGCATAGGAAAATTGTAAGACGCAGAGATTGATTTACCATGTAAAAGAGGGGATTTATACGTTAGATTATCAACCCAAAATCCTTTTCGTATACTAGACTAACTTGACCGTTGAACAACAGTGGCAGGCAATCAATCTTAGAAATCGATGATACGAATTACACAGAAAAGTGTAACAGCTAATATTATACAGTGTGTTTAGAAGAATCTCGATAGAAGAGGTCTTGAAAAAATGTTTATCTAGCATAAGTTCTTTCAGATTTATTTGTAAAAAGAAAGTAAATAAAAATGATTTTTAGGGTAGAGCCAAATGTGTCTTGATAAAAAAGTTACCTCTAAAATTTTGAGAAATCAGTTGTTAAAAATGTTCAGCGTTAAAGGCAATAACATAATTAATGCATTAAACAAAATGCTATACATAATATTAGGGACGTATGAAGCAAAGCAATTTACCTTTAAACCTCTCTAGCGAAGTTTTTCAACCACATCAATCATTTATTAAAATAACTTACAGAATAACTTTACTATAACTTAAGGTTATTGTAATTTTAGGATTTCATTTGTAATGAAGTCAGTAAATGTAGAGAATCTGAAGGTTTACATATTCAATAATCTGACCAACCAAACAACTAAATATGGAAAGTAAATTATAATACTAGACAATTAAACTTGAACAAAATCTACAAGAAAAATTAAAGAATTACTTAGCCATAACATCCCCATGCATAGTATATCTCCTTCTGGATACATGTCTGCAGTAGTAGTGAAGAATTGAGTTTTACGAACGTAGGGAATTGGTGAAGAAAACAGAGAAAGGAAAATAATCAATTTAGAGCGATATGGACAGATATAGATTTTTAAGAACTCAAATTCGAAGCATCTTCTATTGATAGATTGAAAGCTAAAGAGCCTGAAACTTGTAAATTGTAGTTATTTTGTAGATAGACTCACTGTAAGGACGAACGAGGTATGGTGTTTATTATTTACCTGTATGGCTGAGGTAAACTTCAATCGATTGTAGTCGCCCACCTGAGTACACAACTACCTAATGATAGCATTAAAATCAAGAGAGGGGTGAAGCAGGGTTGCATACTGGCACCGGTGTTCTTCAATCTGTACTCAAAAACCATCCTCAATGGAGCACTGGAAGAACCTTAATCGGGTATAAACATCAGATCTTAAGCAATATTTGCTGTGCGGATGACACGGTAGTGATGGTCGATAACCTAGACTCCCTAAATATTTTGTTAGAATTAAAAACCTCGCAAGCATAAATTATGTTCTTAGAATGAACATCAGTAAAACAATAGACTAAGACTACCCAATTTTACAATTTACAATATGCCCATTGAAAGCTTGAACAACTACAAATATTTGAGAACAAGGATAAACGAAAACAACGACCAGACACAAGAAATCAATACGAAGATTGCTATGACCAGAAGAGCATTTATCAAAATGACAAACTTATTGTGACAACAATCTAAACCTTCCCTTAAGAATCAGAATAATAAAATGCTATGTATTCCCGGTCCTGCTATATGGTATGGAGGCATGTACGAAGAAAAATCATCTAACAGAGATAGTCCTCCTACAGGAGAATTTTAAAAATACCGTAGACAAGAGAATAACAATTATCAATGAGGTCCTAAACCCAATAAGTAAAACAACTTAGATAAGCTCGATTATTTTGGCCACAGTGGAAAAGTGCAGAGTTTAACAATAAATTATGCAAGGCAAGATCGGTGGAACGACGAACGATATCATGGAATAAGAACTTGCTTAAATGGTATGGTTGCACTTTTCTTCAACTTCTCCCTGCAGCAGTATCAAAAATAAGAATTGCCATAATGTTATCTAACCACCGGAGGAGACTGCACTTTAAGAAGCAGATATGGTATTTAAAAGTAGTAGCTTACAAATAACCATTGAAGGTTGTACTTGGTTCAAAAATATTAAGAATTCCACTTCTGATCATTTTCAGTGCTCTCCAAAACCTTCAGCATAATGATATCAAAATATGATGTTATTTTGCTTATTTACTGATTCATGTAAATTAAATTTAAAGTCTTTGTCATGTGTTAGAACAGTATGATTCAACACCCAAGACGACGCAGTTACATTTTCGGTTTCGATGAAATGACCTCAACCATATTAAAATAGAACTTTAAAAAAATATTTTTCTAGGTCGTTGCGAATAAATCTTGGCTACTTGTGGAAGCTCTATCAGTAGAAGATCATTGTTTCAAATACTTCGTAGTAATACTTATGATTATTCAAGAAACCACTATAAAATATTAGTTTTTCGCTTCTTCGCATAATTTAACTTAAGTATAAAGAACTAAATTATAATTCAGTTTATAATACAAGAATTTACCTTTATTCACTATGATTAAGTAAAATATTGTCCACTGTGTATATTAGAGAAACAGAAGCATAAACTTGGAAGTGCAATTTATTTTGATTTAATAATAATAACGGTGAGGTCCTACAACTCATGAAGGGGTTTGGCTTGCAAGGCAGAAGGTCAGAGCTCGCTTAACCTTGCTCTCACACCGGGTTATCTTGTGCCAAAGTGGTTTGGTGGTGAGCATCACGCATTGGCCAACCACGTTATAGCTCTTGTTCATTGGAACGCAGGTCCTCAATTATTTAAAGCGACTGCGTATGTCGCCCGCCAGACATTTAGTCTAGAACTTGAACTCCCAATGCTCTAACCACCGGATCGCGCTGGCGTAGTATAAATAATGTAATTTAAATAAAAAGCAATGGTGTGAACTTTCTTCACACTAATTTTAATTTTATATTAGTTAGCATGTCTCAGAATAAGATATTTTAGCTAAAATATACTTCATTATGCAGAAAGGGGAAACACTTGTTATTACTCATTAGGTTACCTGCTCCACCTCGTTAAGTAATTTTAATAACAAAGTGTCCCTTTCTTCCAAGGACGCGCTGCATAATATATATATAAACTTAAAATCGATTTGCGGTAGTAAAACTAATGCTTACAGTTACAATATAGCGTGTAATAGATACCATAAAACATTAAAATATAAACACACCACAAAAACTAACCGCAAGGTAAATAAATTATCATAATTTTGAAAGCAACTAGTGAGTATTCCTCATTTTGAATTCTGTCTTGGTGTCTATTAATCTCGAGATATACTTATTACCATAAGTTTAGCATAAGCGTGCTGCCGTCGCGTTAATATATTCCGACTATTAAACAAATATAATAGTCATTATAATATTTACACACTTGTAATTAGAAGTTAATTTTATTATGCATACAAGATTGGTGAGGTAGAGGTTGGAGTATTTTGGAATAATATGTAAGCTAATTCATTCTAATTTTATTTAAATGGTATACTGGGACGGTTATGAATCGTTCATTCATAAGACACGTTCATTACCGACTAGCTGTGCTCTATGATCTCGATGTTTGTAGGGATAAGAAATTTATTGTTATATCAGAGATTTATTAAATTATTATTTCGAACTGAACTCGCGACACTTACATGACATAACTGCATTGTCATCGCTAAACTCTTAATTAATTGATGTTTTAGATTACAACGTAGTTATTTTCTACGTTAAATTAATTTAGTAAGTTTTTCGTCAATGTTTTTATACAAAATGAAACTAAACCTGTTCTGTTTGGAATACCGGAAATTCATTGCAACAAAGTTCACTCCCAAAAAATTGGCCTATAGGAACCGCTGACAAAAAGTATTCAAAAAATCACCTTGAAAATATTACTTTGTATTTATATTACAACAAAAACAATGTTCCCACACAATTTAATTAAGGTGCAGATGAACGAACAATATCTACCGGTTTTGTATATTTTATTAAATAAAAGAGTAATTTTTACCCGAACCTTTGAATATAATCTATTTTTTTTCTTATAACACATTGATGATGTCATATGTTTATTTTCACGATCTCTCAAAAACCTAGCTCATAATTTTACCAATTCTTTTAAATAACTCGTTTCGGTGACTTTTAGGTTACTTTTTTTCAGATATCCTACATAACCTCGGGTGGTACAACTATCATGAAATTTTAAAGGGGCCAAAAATAAAAATAAGAAAACAGAAGCATTTGCTAAAATGTGTTTTCGTGAAACTTCACGTTGTTTTAAACATTGTAAGTCATTGGTGGGGCCTCACAAATTTTTGTGAAAAACTAAAGTAATTATATTAACACCAAATAGAAATGCAGGTGTTAAAAAATACCTACGTCAGAAGAAGTTATATTAAATACAGCACTAATCCAAATTAGCGTCAGAACGAATTTTGCTAATAAAACAAGCACCGGTGAAAAAAGGTGCCAAAAATATTGGCGATATAAATGTTATCGACCAAAAGCGCCCCGTTAACACATCGCCCACTAAAATAGAGTCGGATATAAATGTTGCCTACAAAAATAGTGTCAGGTAATAATTTTGTTGTAAATACAAATGCCTCAAAGATACTACCGCTAAAAGTAGCATCAAGAATAATAGCACCCACGGAATAGGAAAGTTTAATCGTATACAGCTCGATACGTTTAAGGTTCGTTTGCATGTACAATTTTTTAAATGAATATATTCTAGAAATTTTATGTTTAAAAACATCTTGTAATACAGTTTCTGTAGCTTAAAAACTAATTACGAGGAGTGCTGGAATTCAAACAGAAACTTATCTATAAAAAAAAACTATCATAACATTGCAACGTCGAAAACTACACTTCGTTTCATATGAAATGCACCACCCATTAAAAATAAAGCTACGGGTTTGAAACTTCAAATTTTCAAACACGTAGCTTTATTATTAATAGGTGATGCATTTCATTTGAAACTAGGTAGAAAATAGGTACAAATATTAAATCTGATGGTAGATTACAATATATACAAACTAGAAAAAACATTTCTTTGGCAATGGGACCCTTAAGACCTGAGAAAACAATAATTGAAAATTTGACCAAAAATGGTATGAGTACCGCAGGATAATAACAAAAATTTGAATTCGAAGACATGTTATGCAAATGAGAGTAAGATAGAAGTGCAAAAAAATTTCTTATCACCCGCCACAAACCAATACTATTAGGTAGGTCAGTAATTTCTATTCAGTTATCACAAGCCAGACAAGTTTTTATGTGTTTGCCACTTTGGATTTACTTTACAATTAAGTAATAACCTTCTACAGCTTAAATGCATTTTCTATGTATCATCAGCAGTTCTCAAACAAAATTTTATTTTAATTTTTAATTCAAAAAATAACAACAATTTTTGAAAAATGAATAATACCATTGAATTCTACTTGAACCAATCTGTTACTGGTTTAAATATTTGTACCTATTTCTGATACGCCCTGTATATTACTTTTCGATGTATTTCCCCTGCATAGCGTATCCACTCTTGAACAACTTGGATAAGGTCGGTATTTTATAAAAATTCCTTCAGTGGTCTAAGCAAATAAAAATCGGGAAACAGCAAGATCAGATTTGCATACTGCAGGCGGAGGAAGGTACCACTGAAGTTTGTTTATGGTTTTGATTGTTCTTGCAGCGGTTTAAGGGCGAGCATTGTCTTGGAGAAAGCAAACAGTACTTTGTGTTTGACTTTTCTTAAATTTTTTCCCAATCGCCAGCCTACCTTTCTCGCGCAAAGATGTCGAATAATAATCTACATTAATTAGACACATTCTATGCTATGGAGCACTTGTCTGGTGGCCCAGGATCAGACAAGTTACGGCAGCAACCAAAATAGGACATGTGCAACATCTTGCCTGTCTTAGTTCTACAGGTGCTATATGCTCAACCCCTACAGCCGTCTTAGAGGTGATCTTATGCCTTCCACCAATTGACCTTTTCCTGGAGGAAGTAGCTGTGGGAACGGCTTGGAGGCTGACCCCTCTTCTAGACTCAATGGTAGAATACCTCCATCAACAATATGCATTCAATAGACACTTCAGTGTTTATGGCAATGCTGAGCCAACCAAGCATATGCACATATCCATCTTTACCGACAGATCTAAAACAAGGCATGGAACGGGTGCCGGAGTCTTCTCCGATTACCGAAACCTACGCCATAGTATACCACTAGGCAAAATTGCTATTATCTTCCAAGCGGAGGTAATGGGAATAATGCACGGTGCATATACAATTCTTGAACGACATTAAGAACCAACGTATTGGTATCTACAGTGACCGCAGAGCCGCTTTACTAGCCCTGGCCCCTGGGTAGTTGCAAAATTACCTCCGGAGTGGTACTGCAGTGTCGTGAAGCTCTCGACGATATATCAAAAGATAATGTGATTTCCCTTATATGAATAACGGAAACTATGGCAATGAGGAAGCTGATGAGATACCGAAACGGGCTTCGAACAACTTCTTTGGGCACCAGAACGCGTTATTCCTATATCCCTGAGGACATTACGCTTTATGCTATACCACGAAACCCTAAAACCCTTCACACGAAGATGTGTAAACACTGAAAGTTGTCGTCATGCAAGGGTTGATATTACTGCACCCTCGCCAAAGACAGCCAAATATAGTGTGCAACTATCCCGAAAAAACCTGCGACTAGTTGTAGGTATCTTATCTGGATACTGCACCCTAAATCAACACATGCACAGGATGGGACTAGCGGACAGCCCAAACTGCCGAGGGTGCAACGGGGATAACGAGACGGCAGAACACGTTCTGTGTCACTGCCCAGCTCTCTCAACAAACAGAGGATCCATGTTGGGAAACTTTTGGCCTGATATGGCCGAAATCAGCAACATGTCAGTTACGAATGTCCTCAAGTATGTCCAAAGAATTGGATGGCTTGGGTGATGCCCAAATTGGGGAGCTACTGTGGAGGCAACACAATGGGCCCACTTGTGTGGCCTAAGCGCGCGTGAGGTAACTCACCCTCCCAAATCTGACAATGACAATACCTTCTTGAAAAAAATCTTTGGGTAGCGTATTCGTATCCACTCTTGAACAACTTCGATAAGGTCGGTATATTATAAAAATTCCTGTATGATCCAAACAAATAAAAATCCGGAAACAGCAGGATCAGGTTTGCGTGTTTCATACGGAGGAAGGTGCCCCCGAAGTTTGTCTATGGTTTCGATTGCTCTTGTAGCGGTCGTGTAAAAAAATTAACAAACAGAGCTCCTTGAAAATTCTAAAAAAATATTTTCAACACTTTACCAGCTGACAACACTCTTTACTTTCTTTGGCTATGGATATGATATATAACATCATTGCATATTTGTACATTTTGACTCGGGAACAAAATTAAACACCCAGGTTTTATCAGTTTTCCCAATTTAGTTAAACAATTCATCGCCCTTACCTCTGCAGTAAAGAGGAAGTGATTTGCAAACGATTTCACTTGTGTTTTTTAGTCAGCAAGCATGGTATTTACCTGGCACTTACTTTACGATAATTTAGCTCGTCTTGTAAGAATTTCAGTCGAATTTAAATCTTTATTTCTAAGAAATGTGATTATTTTACGTTGCTCCATACTAGAACAAACAACTTTTCGACATGGTAACTGTAATTGTCAAAATAGTATTATAGTATACAATTGCAATTCCTGTTTAAATTTGAAAACTCGCCGTACTTGCGTAACCACACTATTGTCCTATTTACAGAGGCAATATTTTACGGCTGTTACATCTCGATAGTGTTAATTTTAGCGACAAAAATCTTAGAACGCTATTTTTAACAGTTTCTGATAAAATTATGTTTGTTGACGTTATATAAATTCATGATTCTTATACCAGCACTATTTTTAATGGAGATATTTGCAACCAACACAGAAAATACTCAAAAATAAATAGGAATATTATAATATAAAGCATATATGTTTGTATTTGGCGGCTAATGGTCATTTACTATTGTTACTACTAAGTTAAGCAAGCGGCAATGTTTAATGTAAAAAACGAAAAACAAACGAATCCAGTTGCAATTGTTTAAACGTATTAGTGTCAAGTAGAATGAGTGTGTTCGATTGAATAATCTTTCCTGTCTTCTTAAGATCTTCTTTGTTCATTTATTTTTGTTGGTGTGTTACATTTGTGTTCTTAATAATAAACAACAATGCAGAGAAACCATTTAACAACAGAACAAGGAAAGTTAGACGTTGGTATACACTAAACAGGAGATCGTCAGGTCGACATTACTGGTATGTTAGGAAACACGTAGAGCGTAATTTCACGTGCCCTTTCGCGCCATAGAGAAACAGGTACGACGGCAAGAAGGTCTGGAAGTGAATCTTTTCGCATCACAACACCTCGTGAGAATCGACTTCTGGTAATTAACGCAAGAATGCACCCCTTTTCATCTGCTCGACATCTACAGCAGGCGCTCCAGAATACCACACAAAATCGAGTCTCCGGCCAAATTGTGAGAAATCAATTGTTTGAGGTAGGACTTACCTCATACCGCCACCTGAGATGTCCTGCCGGATCTGTGGCTCAGCGAAGACACCGGGTGGATTGGTCAAGACACATTCTTCAAGAAGCGACACCGTAGGCTGATATACTGTTTTTGGAGGAGTCAAGATATTGTCGCAGTAATGATAGCCGGCGTCAAAGTGTATATCGTAGCGCCGGACATCGTACCCTAGCTCAGTATACCCAACCAGGCGTTGCCTTTGATGGTGGTGGTCTTATGATACAGGCTGGAATTTCTTTATGGTGGCATACTGGTCTCCACATCTTAGATGGTACACTCACAGGCCAACGTTGTGCCCAACAGATCATGGACCATATTCTGAACCGTCGCAACGCTGTTGGACGGGGATATTTTGTTTTTTTTTATGACAACGTAAGGCCGCATCGTGTTCGGGTTGTTTTAGAGATACTACGACATGAGGAAGTAAACCATCTTGTACTTCCTCCGCTATCTCTAGACCTCAACTCCTTCGAGCATGCGTGGCACCTTTTGCAGGGACAGCTGGTTCATCATAATCCAAGGCCTACTGCTGTACAACAGCTAGGGGATATATTGCCGCTACTGTGGCATCAAATTCCACAGGAACATATTGATAATTGCATTGAGAGTATGCCAGAAAGGTACAGAGCAGTTATTACTGCTAAAGGAGGTGCCACGCGGTATTAGAATTTAATAAATTTAAGTTAAGTGAAAGGTGACAATGCCGATTTTTATTATTATTTTTTTAAATTTGTTCTTTAAACGTACCTTTGTTGTTATTTTCTTATTCATTACTAAAAAGACGTTATATTTTGTTGTTTTCGTAGTCTTTTAATTATAAATGCAATTCGTGTTGCCTTTAAGTGACTTACACTGCAATATCCCTTTTAATTTTTGAGTAGTTTAGAGTAGTCGAATTGACGCCATTAAAAGATTCTTAATTCCATAGAAGTAATCAAAACAATCAAAACTATTTGAGTCCTTAGTATCATTGAAGCAAATACAGGCATACTTATCATGTTCGTTCATGTTATAATTATAAATTTCATTAGCAGATAAACGACAGGCTACCGGAAACACAGAATGAGCTTCCATAACCTGCTCGTCAAGCAAGTTTTAAAAGCGCATTCTTTTTTCGGATTCCATAAACTTGTACTTGAACCCCAAGACCCAGTTCTGGCCTTGTTGGTACATGGAAGTTTGTCCTACATGTGGGTATCTGAATTCCACTAGTTGTAGAATAAGGCAAAATAATTACATACCGCCTAGTAGTACACTTCCGGATTATAATTTGAATTACAACATGTGTAAATAATAAGGAGTAATGTGTTTTGTAATAAACAGCGAGGTAAATTCTGTTAATAGTCTATTACGTTTTCAGAGATGATATAAAAATAGTTACTGTGGTAAAATCACTGCTTGTCTTGCGTAACTTTCTGTCCAAATAAGTAAATTTTAATTAAAAAACAGTAGTATTACGTGAAAATTTTTAAAATACTCTATATATATATGGAACTAATGTAGATCAGATACATATTGCAAAACTGAGTTTAAATTGTATAGTTACACTATTAAAACGTAATACGCGGCCGCTTTCGTTAACAAAAAAGACACAGGTCATCTCACATATATCACCTTTGCGAGATCAGGATAGTATTCCAACACAATGTACATTTACGCAATTAGTTAGCAGTTACGCGTATTATATTGACTATTTATTTCAAGTAATTGCCCAACTTACATGTCGACATAATTTAATCATCTTCTTCTTCTTCTTCTTCAGATAGGTCGTAGACCTGTTTCTTCCAACATCGTTATCGCTCTTGTGACGCAGATGTCCAGCTGTCTTTCCAGCGTTTCGGTGGTCTTCCAGGTAGACGTTATGTTCCTGGTTTGTGGTCTCTGGCAATTTTTGGCAGTCTGTCATTGGGCATTCTTGTTACGTGTTCATTCCACTCTCTACGGCGTCTTCTCGTCCACCTTACAACATCTTGTACATTGCACGTCTGTCTTATGTTTTCGTTTGGTATTCTATCGTAGAGTGTGTGTCCTGATATGGATCTTAGTACCTTCATTTCCGTGGTACGGAGTGATCTTTTGGTGTGTGCGGTATCGGCCCTTGTTTCTGCCGCATATGTCATAATGGGACGGATGCATGTTTTGTATATTTTAACCTTGGATTCAGTGTTCATGTTTTTGTTTCTCCATATTATCTCCCTTA
>JABXWE010005281.1:0-33057 GCA_014611495.1 Limonius californicus
TAATTATTTAAATAGAAAAAAGAAAAGTAGACAACAATACTGAAAGATAAAAAAGTTTTAGGTTAAATTAGGTTAGGTTAGGTTAATTATTTAAATAGAAAAATGATAAGTAGACAACAATATTGAAAGATAAAAAAGTTTTAGGTTAGGTTAGGTAGGTTAGGTTAGGTTACGTTATTTAAATAGAAAAAAGAAAAGTAGACAACAATACTGAAAGATAAAAAAGTTTTAAGTTAGGTTAGGTTTGGCTGTTAAAAATTATAATCACATCATTTTATAGTTTGGATTTTTTTCCTGGATTTTTTCCTATAGATTTTTTTCCTTGGATTTTTTCCTGGATTTTTTTCCGTGGATTTTTTTCTTTGGGCTTTTTTTCCTACAATCGTTTAACTTGTAGGTAGTGTCAGAATAGTAGCCTAATTTAATTATTATTTTTGTGGATTTTCTTTCCTTCATATTTTTTTCCTGAATTTTCTCCCTGATTGCGCTATTGACTGCGATCATAACTTAAATCTAACTGAACCGAAGTATTTATAAATTAAATAGAATATTATAATTTGAAACGTACGAACAGGTTTGTGATACGGCAGTAGTGCAATACATATATAATATTTTGAGCTGATCAACTTGTAAACTTTCGATCGTAAATTAAGTATTTTTTATGAAATCGTATGCAAGTGCATTTTGAGCTTAGTCGTGGTATGTGTGAGGGAGCAGGTATAACTTGCTAATGTAAAAGTTGATAATTTTTTGTGCAGAAACGGTATAAAATCACTTCTACCTGTTTTATACGAACATCATATAGTTATGAAGCTGGCCACTAAATGAAGCTCTGTATGTTAATATTATTCTAATTTAAATAGTTAAACTAGCTTTGTGGGACATGGGAAGAATCCCTCCTGCATACGATTCCCCAGAAACCTCTGCATTGAAGAAGAGGCGAAGAGCGGGGAGAAAGACGAGAAATGGGCGAAAGAATGTGGAGGAAAGGTAAAGAAGAAGGGAAGAAGAAATGGGGTAAAGAAAGAAAACGGGAAGAGGGAAAGAAGAACAAATGGGGAAAGGGAAGAAAAAACCAGAAAGGTAAGAAAATAAAAAGAAATAGCAAAGTGGTTGAAGAAGGAAAAGAGGAACAAGAGAATGGCAGCAAATGGGAGTAGCAAAAAGGGGAGAAGAATAGAGCAAAGCGATGAAAGGAAATGGGGAAAAGAAATAAAGACGGGGGATAAGGGCGAGAAAGAAATGAGGAACGGAAAAAAGAGTTTGACGAAAGGAAAGTAGGTAGTGTAATAAAAAACTCTGGTGACGGGAGGAAAGGAGGAGCAATTGCAGCGCGGCCTTCCGACCATTTGGCGGACTCGAGCCGGCAACTTATCCGTATTAAACGTCAAAACGCGCAAATAACACAAAGCAGCAAACAGCATTTGTCTCGGTATTTATTTTGTTTAAATTGTAAAATATCCACCTATTTTTCTCATAAATAAAATTAACCGGCCGTTTTTAGTGCCGCCTCAACAACAGTCGCAACGTCGGTAATTCTATATCCTCGGATTTCGAATTCTTAACAGGGGCGTTCGTAAACGGTGGGTCGGATTGGGTCGCTTCCATAATATCTCTTACCCTATGGGTTCCCAGCATACCTTAAAAGCCGTGACCCGTCAAAATAGCCCACGCCAAAACAGCCCCCACAAAATAGCCCCGGCAAAATGTGCAATAAATTTACATTTTCAATTTTATTTTATTCACGCTCAATTTCGTTCAATTTCCCGGAGTTTACGACAAAAAAATTGTACAGTTCATATATTTTGCTCTTTTATTTAAAATTCTTTTAAAATTGGACTCTATACCTTACCCATTTTCCTGTATAATTATCAATAATGTTATAGCTTTGTTGTCTGAGCATTTTGCAAATCTAAATAACAATTTCAATTTTTAATATATAGATAATATAATATGACCGAAATGTGTTTATATTTTTCTAATGTGTGTTATTATCTAATAAAAAGTACTCTTTTTCGCAATTTCGTTTATTATTTAAAAGTTGAACTTTTATTTTATTATTAAGTATATTTTGATTTTTGACGGGGTTATTTTGGCATAAGCTATTTTATCGGACCTATTTTGGCATAGGCTATTTTGGGTAGGGGCTGTTTTGTCGGGGCTATTTTGTCGGGGTACCCTTAAAAGCGGACATAGCAACCAATCGGCAGGGAACGGATCGCGACTCGCCAAAAAGTCCATTCAAAAGATTTCGGGCCGGATTGCCACAGACGTAGCGTCATAGTACTCGGAACGCTCCATGCAACAACAAAAACCCTGTCCTATAGTACCTTTCAGAGTCGCCGCGCAGCATGGAGAAGATACAAATACAAGGTTGTCAAACTTATTTGTGAGGCACCTTTGAGACATAAAACTTAATCCCTTTCACACAAAGGTTTGAAGTATTGTAATGCTATTGTAACCCCTAAAAGAAGCGTGTTGTTAAATGCCAGGTTCAGTGGTTTTAAAACATTTATATTTTATTTAACCTGAGAGTACAATTTTTGCCAAGTGCAACTAATTGTTTATTATTTACATATTTATAAAAGTAAAAAAGAAACAAAACAATCACCAGCTTGATATAATATGCAAGCACTATTATATAATTGAGAAAATAAATTAAATAAAATTATGAAGATTTTGTGAAAAATACGAAAATGTTTTATAGTTAATTATCACTGTCGGTAAAAATATTTAGATCACTATCACTATCACCAGCGTTGATATTGATAATTATGGGCACTATTTCGTCCATTATGTTGTCAACTTCCCACATTGACTTTTCTATTTTCTCCACATGGCCTACGTAGTTGCTCCAATTTTCTGGTGTCACTTGAGAATATGCTTCCTTGATTAAATTTTCAACGTCATTTGCCTTCAAAGTAATATTTTTCGCACCTATATACCTTTTTCACATTAGTTTACGAAGAGAAATTCCTCATTGTATATAACAAAGGAATTAAGGACTTAACATTATTATCTTGGTTGGTTAATATTATTTTTCGCCTTCGAGTCAGCTCCATGTCAGATGATGATGATGATGATGATGAGAACTTCTGAACACCTACCTCATTTCAACAAAATAAACCCGACGTGCTATTGTTAAGAGATTAAGAATACTTGCAACAATGTCATTTTTTGTCCCATAAGAAACCATTGCCCTATCTTTTCAATGCTGCACGGCGACTCTTTACTATTTTGTTGAACATATACAACCAAAATAATTTAGAACCAAATAAATTCACTAATGTGCTGTGTGAGACCGAGATACAAACATAAAATGCACCAAATAAAAAAAATGCATGCAGTTTTTATGGGCTACATAAACATGGTGTTTTGTATTATTTGAAAAACCTTAATTTTTTTAAATAAATATTGTTGAATTTTGTACTATTTGCGCAATAAATCAAAAGTGGTTACAAATAGCCAAAGGATGTACATACAAAAAATGGTCGCTATTTAATTCTACATAACATCGTTAAAAAATATACAGGGTCTTCCATTTGCAAAAAGAGGAGAAAAATAACTTTAAAGTTCTCAAAATCTAAAAATTAAGTTTGAACACCTTGTACATGGTGGCTCTACGATGTTTAAACAAGAGCACCCTACAACCTCCTACAATAAGATCCTAACTTAATTTCGTCTTCAAAGCTGCGGCCGCGGAAGTGGTGAATTGTTAAGTGGAGTAATGTAAAAATCAAATTTAAAAAAAATTTATTACTTATAAACCGGCGCTAATATTTTAGATATGAATAAACATCCCAAGAGAAGTGTTAAATATGCAAAAATATACAGGGCATTCCATTTAAAAAAATTACCTTAAGCGTGCCACACTTTTTTGTAACAACCTGTACTTGTATTTGAAAATAATTTTAATGTATGTGCATTTACCCACAGTATACATCTGCATTAGAAAATTTTTTTTATCTGTTGTACGAGCTCCCACGCACTATTGAGCTACCCTGTATATATTCGTTTTATATTAGTTTACATCTCCGTTTGCGTTCTGTTGCAAATACAATTCGTCAATAAACAGAATTTCCTGGCCGTGTCATTTCCCGACGTAGTGGCATCAACTGAACGGCGAGATCGTACCATACAACACCTCTAGTTTTTCTTTTGGGGCTTAGAAAACCTTTGCAATCGGTAAGCTCCATAAATTAAAAATTTCGCCAAAAGAATGATCATATACAGGAATAACCGATGGGAGATTGAGCCGATATTTTATTCGAACAAAATTCCCATGTATCCTCTTTACGTTTAAATGAATAAACTGTCCAGTTTATAAAAATTATGAGTTTAATTAAACAACAGAAGTCCAAGTTCAAATGGGACACCCTCTATAATGTCTCTGTCATATTTATTTATTACTTGTTAATCTGGTCCAGAACCTCACTGAAAACAATCTTGCCCAACCCCAGTCTGGCTTGCAACATGCAAACAACATCACCGCGGAATTTATTTTTAGACAAAATGCAACCCGCGAGGAACAAAAAGTCGATTAGTCGTTTCAAGGTCGAGAAGTTATCGTTTAAGAATAACCGCTGCTCCGATAAATACCATATCAGTTAAAAGCGCGGGAAACGGATTGTATAAAGCTCGCGAATCAGCTTCTGTAAAACATTGTGAAATCATCCTTGGAGTAGGTACCTACGTGTATGTTTCTCAACTCTGAGTGTCCTGTTCTTTATTGAAATGGAAGATCCTAATGTAAGTGTTTCTACTTTAAATGGTAATTTGTTTAAACGTTTGAATCTAAAAAAACAAACGAGACATTTGTAAATCTTGTACATTACAAAAGTATAATCGTAAGCAAACATTAATTATTAGAATTTTAGTTTGGTTTGCTACAAACCGCATTCCTCTCATTTATAAAGTTTCCGATAATGGCTTTCGCTCACAGAATTTTTCAATTCGTATAATAATTTCTCAACAATTTGACCTTATCGAAAGCTGTAGTAATTGCATTATAACGGTGCACTTAGAATATTAAAGTTTACATGAAAAATAGCAGAAGTTGAATCGTTATCTAGAGTACATTTTAATTGCTAATGTATGTCTACAGCTTAAAACAGAATTGCTAATTGCTAAAACCAGTTAGGTATGCGTTAATCTCCTTATTGAGGGCGTCTGAAAACTATCAAGTTCTAAATTTAATACTTCTTCCAGTGGAGGATCGAAGTATGTAAGGTTTTTTTTTAACTAATTCTTGTTATTCGATTATTGGAAATAATTGGCATTATAATGAAACTTTTTGTGTGAACTACAAGCAAAATTCCACCTTACAAAATTTACTTCCTAAGAGCAAAAAGCATACAATTAACATACTAATTATATGCTCTTTGCTAAGAGGTTAAGATTACATAACAGTGCGATTTTGTTTCCGAATGTCTTTCGTATAGCAGTTTGCAGAAAACTTTAACAATAGAAGTTGTTTGCTTGATTACTGTGTATAAACTTAAATTATTGCTGACTATACAGTATGTTCTGTTTCAATGGGACAATGGACAACTTCTTTATGTTAAATACAACATTCTGCATATATTACGTTAGCTATCTATCGCTAATGGTTTCGATAATAATTTATATTTTCTTAAATTTTGAAATAATGACAGTCTATCTTTAGCAGTTAATATCTAAAGAACGGCATATATTTTTTTTAATTATTTTATAGTTTCACGCATTTTCAGATGGGTGCCGTACTGTTTAGAATTTAAATATCTTATACATGATGTTCCTAATTTAAAACCACATTTAATAAAATTCAACTCCGAATATCTCATTTTTTTTAGTGGAAGACCCTGTATATTTTTACAATTTCCAGCTTGTCGTTCAATGCCTTTTAAGCGCGCAGCCGGTTTTATACGACTTGCGTCTTTCGTAATGAAAATATTTAGAAATTATTGAAAAGATAATAGAAAGAAAATAGAAAAATTGGTAATTAGCCGTAATTAAATTTTGCTTTAAAAAATATATTAATGAGTATAGGATTTTAAAAAAGTCGAATTATTTACTGACATTTTAAACTACAAATATACAAAAAAGCAACGAATCATTCGGCTTTCGTTGTAAGGTAAGGTAAGGTTTTACATGACTTGCGTTTTTCGTTTTGAAATAGCAGTTTTATGCACTTAACCAAATATAAGGTATATTAACATCCAAATATTTTTTTATTGGTACAATACCAATAATAATAAACAGTAGCGTTTCTAAACACTGCTGACAACCGTTTGAAATAAACAATGAGGTAAGATAGGGCATAACTTCTCAGCACTATTGATTAATGTACACACAACCAAACTTATATAGAATCGCCCAGTATTTCTTACTAATAAGAAATTTATGAAAACTTATTATGCAGATAAGAGATAAAGGTTTTTGTTGGAAATAAGATAACTAATTGATAAAAGTTGACCACGTGCACATTGAAAAATTTTGTTATTTGTAAGTTTAAAATCGAAGTGTCAGAGTAAATTTAACTTTGTGTTCAAAAAAGGTAATATGTCGTACGTAGGTTTGTCAGATGTTCATGTGAATTGTCGCTCTTGTTGAGCAGGGAATGTCACTAAGGCAAATCGCAGCAACAGTGGGCGCCTCGCAGGACGTTGTTTCAAAAACCTATGCAATATTTATAGAATTGGAAACTCTCAAAAACAGGCCTAGAGAAAGTCGTTGCAGGGTAACTAATGATCGATAAAACCGGGTTTTAATTCAAATAGTTAGAAGAAAACCAACCTCTTCTCATTCGGAGCTCCAGAGGCAACTTTTGCAGGCTACAGGTGTTGGCATTTCAATTGAAACATTACGAAAGAGACTTCGTGTCCGAAATTTATTTAGCAGGAGACAGTTAAGGGTTCCCGAGTTATCCAGGCAGAACAAAATTAATCGGCGAGATTGGTGCCTGGAACACCAGAACTGAACAATTGAAGATTGGCCAAATATCCTTTTTTTTCAGATAAAACCAGAATTGGTCTGAGATCAGATGACCATCGAATTCGGGTTTTAAGAAGTCGAGGCAGACAAGCTAGACAAGCTAGACTGCAAACTAGATATGTTCCAAGATATAAAGGAGGAACTGTAATGTTTTGGGGAGGTATTATGATGGGAGAAAAACTCCTTTGCGTTCCTTACAGTAAAGTTTAACGGGTCACCGGTATGTCGATTTGATGCTAGAACCCATAGTTAGGCTGTGGAGAGGTGTAATGGGAAATATTTTCATGTCATGCATGATAATGCCCCTCCACATCCCAGCAGAGTTGCCACAGACTTTCTAGAAACAGAAGATGTCACTGTTCTTAGACGGCCTGCCTGTTCACCTGATATTAATCCCATTGAGCATGTGTGCGACTTCATTAAAAGAAGAATTAGAGCTCGACGGGATAATCCAGGAAATGTGGATCAGCTCATTCAAACCGCTCTAGAGGGATGGGCAAACTTACCTCAAGAACAAGTTGACGAATAATGAAGATTCAGACTTACCAAACGATACGTTATGGTTTCAACAAGATGGTGCTCCGGCACATTTTGCTATTAGTGTTAGGAATTATTTAAATATAAATATAAATATAATTTTCCTGGTAAGTGGATAGGTAGAAGGGGAGCTGCTGAGTGGCCTTCCCGATACCCAAAGGTCTACATAAGGCGCCCACAGACGGTAGAAGAGTCAAAACTAAGAATTCGCACAGAAATAAGATTAGTTCCATCTGAAACTTTGCACAAAGTTCGTGAAGAATTTTTGTACAGACTTGGATACTGCCTTGCCCAAAATGGTGGTCAGTTCGAACATTTAATATAATTGTTTTTCTTTATTTTGGTATGTTTCTGTTTTGTATTTCATAATAACTGCAATACACGCAATAAAAAAGTAAGTAAGTTACCAAATTATTGACCTATTTGATTGTAATTCGATTTTTGTTTGGTTTTTATTTGGCTTTAGAATTGCACGCTCTTTCCAAATCCGTCATAAAAAAATTAAAGTATCCATTTAAAAAAAATTTTGCTGTCGCCATAACACAGTAACAAAAGACAATCTACAAACAACAATTACACTCAAATATGTTTAATTTAAGATAAAAATCGACGTGTTCGAGGATTTTTGTCAAAAACATGTAATAAGAGATTTATTTCGATAGTTCCAGACTTTACATTCGCACTGTATATACTTAGTATTATGAGCAAAGAGCCATTAGGAACCACATTTAAAATTACAGTAAGCGCTCTATATGTCGGCCATTTTCTTTCACACACAAATTGCATCGATACATAAAGGAATTGTTCAAACTTCTCAACATTGCAGGGCTTATGTCTCGAAAAGCATGTTGAATTCGCATTTGTATATATTCTCTCGTCATAGGGAGAATTCTGTAAACTTTACCTTTTACAAACCTCACAGAAAGGAATGTAATGTGGTCAGGTTGGGAGACCTTGCCAACTTCATACTTGCGACGCTAATGATTAAATTTTAAAATGGTTTTGATGGCGCAAATAGGCGCAAATTGGGAGCAAAACGTTTACAAACGAAAAAATTTAATATTTGGAAATGGTTTTGCCTGCGTGAAGTTGGCGGAGCATATAGTTTTTTCTTAATTCCAGTCCTTCTCAAAAAAGTACTGGTTGTTCCAAAAATTTTTCACCTATTTGTACAAATAGAACCGTATTTCGTCAACTGCAAATTTTGTAGTTTAACTAAAGATGGCGTTATTTACATCAGGGATGTTATTAAAGAAAGTGGATGTGATACGCGCACTTTGCTGTGAATATACTTTGGGACACCAATAATGATTGTGCAGCCAGTAGCGTCACTTAGGAATTTCGCAATTAGAAATTAGGCCACTATCTGCATTTTGAAGATCCCTCACGATTTTTGAAGGTATGCATGCTCTTATAACAATTGACTTCTTTTGTCCAATAACAATTTTAGATTTTCTTTATATCGTATCCTGCCTCGGAAGTATGATGGGCAACACTCGGTTTATCAAACATATGATTTTTGAAGCGAGCTACATGTTCTTTAAGCCTAATCTCAATATTACGTTCAGTCAGCCCAATATATTTTCCATTACAGCGAGAACAGCCAATTTCGTAAATCTACGATTTTCCCCAATTTTCACATTTTCAATTCCCAATGAAATGATGGAATGAATGGAACTGATATGTTTGCATCTCTTATCAAGGCCTTTGGTTAGAGGATGGAAAGGAATTTTGATGAAATTTCTGGTGTTCTCATAAAGTGGGAGACTTGTAAAGCGTGGAATTACGAACATTTTACGTTTTCTAATAAAATTATCGATGACGTCTAGCGAGAAACCATTGCAGGAACAGCTTTAAAGCTATAGCTTATCGAATTATAATCATTTTTTTCTTTTACACGTGCAGTTCTTATCTTAGTTAAAATAATTTATTAGTTTGCCGCTAGTTATATATTATTTCAAAAGTGTAAGAAATGTGCTTTCCTTCAAACTATTTAGACATTCATATTGAATTATAACATTCTAAAAAGTAGAAAAGTTGAATTATATGTACCTATGTTTAAAATATCAGCCAGTGGTAACTTTTTTGTTTTGATTTCGATGATGAGTTTATGTTAAATCTAAAAGAAATGTATTACTTGTCGTTTAGACCGTACAATTAAGGAGCACCAGCTTTTCCCTTTCTCTTTCTCTCTCCCTTTCTCTCTCCCTCACCCTCTCTCCCTCACCCTCCCTCCCTCTTCCGCTCTCTCTATCTCTCTTTCTCGCTCTCTCTCCCCCTCCCCTCCTCTCCCCCTACTTCCCTCTGTCCATCTTTTTCTGGGTGCTGGGATTATATTATAACGCCTTTTTAGGGAATCTTCGCACAGGTTGTATCCGCTGGTGTCTTTATCTTTATATTTCTTCCTTAGCGTAGTAAATCACCAAAATTATAATTTTAAAATTAATAATTAAATTTACAATTAGAGCTCAATATCAAAATGGCATTTGAAATATATTAAATCCAGCTTAATGAGAATCTTCTACATTGATTTGGAAGTTTCTACTGAAACACCGTATAATGATCATTTCGACATGCTACATCGGTTGTTTGCGGGGACGATTAAGATTAGAATATTTCCAAATTTCAAAATAATATAATTTGTTTTTTTTTTCAGAACACTAGCGACGATTTATACCAGGCCGCTAGTAAAAGCGACCTACAACGGGTGCGAAGTATCCTCAGCGAGGGCAACTATAACATCAACGCCCAACAAGCCCATAACGGCTACACTGCGCTCTATATCGCAGCAGCATGGGGTTTGCAAGAGGAAGGAGGCTCGTCAGACTTCCACTATTACGAAATCGCTGAGATTCTGATAGACTTCGGGGCAGACGTCGAAATCGCAAGCGCCAAGGGTTACACCCCTCTCTATATAGCTTCCTCGTGGGGTCATACCAATATCGTCAAGCTTTTAATTGAGCGCAAGGCCAACGTAAATGCAATCAACAAGGGGGGTCGGACTTCACTCCATATCGCAGCGATATCAACACCACACGCCAAGAAAATTCATGTAACGAAAAATAATAAGTACCATGCCTACTTACTCGCAAAGGGTTACATGCAACGAGTTAAAGATAACGATGCGGTTGCACGATTTTTGACTAATTTAGACCAAGACTACCAGCTCTTGGTGGACAATCCTGTGAAAAATCCGGAGGAGGATGTTCCGGATAACATCATGGATGTCGTTAAGTTTTACAACCATTTCGCCACCGTTGTGGAGCTAGTTGAGGCTAAAGCGGACGTTAATGTCCGAGATGACAACCTTCAGACACCACTATCTAATGCTGCTTATTCTGGACATCTTCCCATGGTGCAGTATCTGATAGCGAATGGGGCGAACCTCGATACAATTGACAAACGGGGTAAAACCATTACCCAGACAGCCGTTGACAGGAAGCATTTCCATGTTGCGGCCTATCTGAAAAAGATACAGGTAGCTTGAGACCAAAATTGTGGAAGTTTTGCTCTTTGCCTTTATCTTTAAAATTGTAAATTCAACTTAATTCTGAATACTTTAGACTTAAATATGTGTGTAAAGTTTGTAATATGAAATTAGATCTCGAAATTACGACTTTAATTAAAAATATGCTACTTTAAAATTGAAATTAGAATTTTTAAACCAATTAGCAAAAATCAAATCATGGCCTGTAAAGAAGAAATATCATCTTTAAAGTTGAAATATTCTAAGTTAAATAAAATGTTCTAATGTAATTGGGTCAAATGTTTAGATTCCGACTTTGTTTTTGAAATTTCAACTTTAACATTGAAATTTTGATTATAACGTTGTAATTTTAAAATTAAGACTGATATTGTAACTTCTACCTAAAATTTGCGGCTTTATGGCAAATTAATACATTAAATTTTAACTTTGATTTAAAAATACTATAAGGAAAACATTACTTTACAGTAATTATTTTGTATTTATACATTTAACAGAACGTTCATAAAGTAATTCTAAGCCATTAAAAAAAAATCTTTTTCTTGGTCTGCAAACCACTCCTCAACGGCACATATTGCTTTGTCATTTGTCGAAAATCTTTTACCTTTCAAATGTTTTTCGAGTTTTGGGAACAAATAATAGTCTGACGGTGCTAAATCCGGAGAATAAGGCGGGTGGTCAACCAATTCAAAACCAATTTCATCGATGTTTTGCAGTGCAATCAACGACTTGTGAGCAAGAGCTTTGTTTTGCAAAAAGAACACACCTCTGGCAAGTTTTCCGCGGCGTTTTTCCACAATTTTCTTATGTAATTTAGTTAGCAACTCAGTATAATATGCTCCCGTGATAGTTCTATCCCGTTCCAAATAATCTATCGGAATTATCCCATCTTGGTCCCAGAAAACTGAAGCAAGAATCTTGCCAGCCGCTTTTTGAACACGGAATTTTTTGGGTCGTGGAGAACCAACATGCTTCCGCTGTTTGGATTGCTGTTTAGTCTCTGGGTCATAGTGATGGATCCACGTTTCGTCCATAGTAACAAACCGATCCAAAAAGTTTGAGGAATCTTCCGCAAAACGGCGGCAGATTTCCTTTGACGTTGTCAATCGAACGGGCTTCTGATCAACGTTCAAGCATGTAGGAATCCATTTGGCCGAAAGCTTTCTCATACCCAAGTCGTGATGAATGATGTGACACACACATTCATAGGAAATGTGCAATGTTTCTCCAATATTCTTAATCCCAATACGTCTATTTTCTAAAATCATATCATGGACAGAATCAATGTTTTCCGGAGTGGTCACAGAAATTGGTCTTCCAGGGTGGTGCTCATCTTTCACATCGGATCTTCCTCTTTCATATTCCGCAACCAAGTTTTTAATAGTAGCGTATGAAGGACACTGATCACCTAAGGTTTCTATCATATCAGCAAAAATTTCTTTGCCCGATAACCCTTTCAAAAATAAATACTTAATAACTCGCCGAAACTCGATTTTTTCAAATTCTATCTTTTTCTCAGACATGCTGTTTTCAAAATTTCACAGTTTGATCACCGTTCAGCTTATGGAAGTCAAACTTTGACAACTTATTTATAGAACATCATAGTTGTAATCATAGCAACCATATTCACTTTTCTTTACTAGAAACTTTCCAGGCTAACTAGATATCAATACCCCCTCGTATTCGAAATTGTTACTTTATTTTAAATATTACAACGAATACTTAATTATTGTCAAAATTAATTAATATCTTGAATTTTTAACTTTAAAAGGCTGTTATAGTAACCTAAAATAAGTATTTTTAATTGTCACCTTCTACGTTAATAGGCGACCTTCCAACTTGCGTTTTTTTTAAGTAATAGACAACTTATCCAGGATTCGAATAAGGTAAAAAAATTATCAAAACATTTTATGAATTGATAATAACAAATTGCCAAAAGCAGTGCAAATTTACGGTAAAACCACTTACGTTTTTGCCATATCTGAACCTAATTATGACATTTTTTCATCGCCATCCTTTAAGAAAATAATACACACAGCCAATGTCAAAACCTATCTAGTTTGTTTACAATCAGAACGATACCAACACTGCAACCAATTTATTTGGTCGTATATGATAGGTATTGTCTTTTACATGAACTGAAGTTTGCTTTCCAGCATTCAGGTAGAAAGCTAACTTTTAGTGGCAATTGAGAATTAAAGTCACAATTTCAAGTTTATTATCGAAATATAATTACTCGTATTGTTCTAATTAATTTTAAACTTCATACTGTTAATATAATGTTTCTTACAATAATCCTAAACTTTAGATTTAGTTTTGAATTATTATATCGATAAATTATATAGTTCTTCATAGACTGTTTTTTCAATAACAATAAAAAGCTTGTAGAAATTCAAATAATTTTTTTTATTACCTACATGTTAAAAACTACCAAATAAACAGCTATAATATAAATCATTATTTTTAGGTTATTTGATCAGTTGATTTAGCATTTTCTAACTAAAGGTTCGATTTTTGAATCGTTTAATGAACTAATTAATTAGTTGGTTAATTATGGTACGCAAAGTATCGATTCATTAGTGTAGTATCGTTTAGTGTTTAAAGATGTACCAATAAAATAAATATACACTTATTTACTAATACATTATATGCCAGGGATATACCTATGTAAGCCTACGAAATGCAGTAAACTGCTTACTTTTGGCCGATGACCTCATACTACTACAAAAAAACGAGGATGATCTACAGAGAGCTATGTTTAAGCTGTATGCATTATGTACAGAATACAAATTAAAGATATCTATAAAAAGACAAAGGTTATGGCCTTTAAAGGGAAAGAACCGTTCCGCAGTAAAATAATATTAGAAAATCACACAATAGAACAAGTCTCATTTTAACTATTTAGGATGTGACATTACGTACGAATACAATCAAGATATATACAAAAATCTACATAAATTCCAATATATTAATGGAACTATACACAGAACATTAAAAAACCAAGCACGGGGAGACACCAAATTAAAATTTTATAAAACCATGGCGGTGCCAATGCTATTATACGGGAGTGAGACCTGGGTAACAACCGAAAAGGACAGAAGTAAAATGCAAGCCTCAGAAATGAAATTCCTTCGCAAAACTAAAGGATGCACGTGGGAAGATCATCTAAGAAATACTGATATAAGAGAGGAACTAGGAATATTTGACGTAAAGGACAAAGTCCCGGATTATAGAGAAAAATGGACCCAGCATGTCAACCGAATGAGCGAAAGGAAGTGAGATCCAGGACGTCCTAGAAAGCGATGGAGTGATTTATGAAGTGCGGAACAGGCAATAGTGCCTACACCTTGAAAGGAAGACGACGACGACTATATGCCACGTTTCACTTTATTTACAGTGACACCTCCCTAATATAGACACTTTAGGGATCACACAAAGTGTCCACATTGAGGAGGTGTCATCAGTGTAGAGGTGATTTATTCTTTTAACAAAATAAACAAAATGCTAGTGTATATTGAATTGTATAGTATCATACTGACTTTATTTTGCTAGATAAAAATATGGCAGGTCATAAAACACTAGTGTCTTATGAGCCCCATTATACACCTAAAATATCTGTAATTATGCCTTCGTAATATATGGATTATGAATAAACATTATTTAAAGAAATTTTTCGAAAAACACTCCCATAGGTTCAATAAATCGAAGATTTAAAGGGGAAATACTCATAAAAATTGATAAACAGTAAACTAATAACCAAAGATGGAACAGCTTATAAAATATAAATAGCAGCACAAGGTTTCCTGGAAAAGATTGGCAAACACCACATTTTCCAAGCTAGAGATAAAAGACGCTTTCGTGTTGTCTTAAAAGGCTTGCAACATAGAAAATATTAAAACTGCCATAATGTAAGGAATCTCTATAACCTGAAAAGCTGCAGAAATAAGCAACAATTAAACTTATTCTTCCTAGACCTAGAGCCTAGTGAAAACAATAAGAATAGAGCGTTCATTCAGCTCCCTTCGCCGAAACATGACTTAGAAGCACTATTGGTGAAAATAGGTCAAATGGGTTAGCCATGCTAAGCATTCATCGGCAATGGGTTTCGGCAAACAAGGAACAATTAATGGAAGCTGTAGTTAAAAAATTTGCAACAAATCCTCGTAAACTATCGTTCAAAAATTAATTTATTTAATAAATAGTGCTTTTGAGCTGGATCCGCCCTCGATAAAGAAATATACAATATTAAGCATTTCATTACTGCAAAATCCCTGTGGAGCCACTACACTAAACAAGGCGAATCCCACAATTCAAAGTAACTAGAAGGCTTAACACCTACAAAGACTACAGAGTACTCTCTGTGGAAGGTAACAACTAAACTCAAGAAACTACAGGACAATATCTCACCAATACAGAAAAATGACAAGTTATGGGCAAGAACTAACAGAAACACCTGGCAAATGTCTTCCAGCCCTTTCGATCAAAGACATCACAGAAGGAAGAAAAGGAAATCATCACCTCACCATAAATGGCTCCTCCTATAAAAGCCATAAATGTATACGAAGTGAAGGAAATCGTAAAGACGAATCTAAATCCAAAAATGCACCAGATTTTCACTTGAATACGGGAGATATCATAAAACAACTGCCAGACAAAGTCTTACGTATATTAACACATATCTTCAATTCTATAGTCGGAACAGCCACTTCCCGTCCCAACGGAAAGTTGGACAAATAATACCGATTCTTAAGCTTGGAAATCTGGCAGAAGAAGTAACATCATACAGGCTAATCAATCTGTTGCCCACCATATCCAACGTCTTTGAGACAATAATCCTAAAGAGACTGAAGCCGCAGCTAGGGGAACTCAGCATTATACCAGAGCATCAGTTCGGGTTTCGTGAACAGCATGCCATGCTGGAACAGATGCATAAAGTGGTTGAGATCCTGAACAAGATATTCGAAAGGAAAAAGTACTGTTCAGCCACTTTCTTGGATATTACCCAATGTTTCTATAAAGTATCGCACAAGCGGGTACTAAACAACCTAAAAACCAAGCTACCTGCTACTTTCTATCAGGTTCTACTATCCTATCTCAGTAACAGATATTTCTTTGTGAAATACCATCCATTCGAATTGGAACTGAGAAAGCACCTAGCAGTAAAGCATATCTCCCCTCGTCCAGGTCGTGTTGCCACTACCCTTCCAGATGTCACCGGGTACAATGCGCCCAGCTCTACGCGCCCGGTAGCTGGAAATTGCCGTCCCCATTACGGACCGACTGTTGCACCGGCTTCCTCCATTCCTGGGTCGAGGACGCCAATCTAGCTCTGACTTCCTACTGTTTATGGGCTAGGCTACCCGGTCCAACTCGGAATTCAAAGAAGTTCCAGATCCAGTGAACTCCAAGCCAACTTATCCCTACGGATCGTAAACCACTACCACCTCGAATCCAACCACTAATTCGAAGAGCTCGCCCGGTTTGACCCGGGCGATGGGCCTCTCTCCGATCCCGTGGCACCCTATTTTAGCGCATGGGTACCGCGCTTTGCATACCACGAGGGTATACTCTCAGAATTTCACTTGTGCAAAATGGAGCTCTGGTAAACTCTGTTCGAGTCCTCTCTTTGTCACCTGCCGCCTTCAGGCTTAATATCCTGTCTTGTGCCCTCTTTCAACATTGCACCTTCCACCCTTCCTGCCGCCCTTCGACTTCATCTACTACTGTGCTACTTTCTCTCTTTCCTCCTTCCTCTCTCTTGTCTCCTACCGCCTTCCGGCTTATTATCTCTCTGACTCTTAAGTCCCTCCTGTATCGCATGAGATTTGGAATGTAAGTACACGTGACGAGGGGCCTTCATGTCCTCATCCCGTCATGGCCAGACATTCGTCCATCTTCCCCCACAAAGGCAGTCCCAGTTTGCATAATTTGGCACTGGTACACCAAGGACAGCACTCCGTTGGACTCTACCTTAGGTAATAGTAGAGAACCAGGGGGCACCATAGGAGGTGGAGTTGTCCATTTATACGTGAGAGGCTATGTGTTGCGCTTCATGTACTTCCAACTTTGTCGCGTTTTTGCAGGCCACTCTGAAGTCTCGGGTATCCTCCATGCACCTGGTAGATCGGGTCTCCACAGGCTAGGCAAGAACCTAGGCCGTCGCCCACCCGACCACGTATCGCTAAGGCTTTAGAGGTCGTCCACACGCGACGCCCCATGTTGACGTCCATGCTTAAGTGGATCTCCTCATACACCCCCCTCACAAGTTAGGTTCCAAATTACGCGGTTCTGGTTAACCGCGGACAGTGCTCCGTTCGACTCTACCTTAAAGTAGAGACGCACTGCGCACCATAGGAGGTGGAGTTGTCCTCGTTATGCGTGAGAGGCTTTGTATTGCGCATCAGGGCATTTTGCTTCTTCTTCGGGCCTCTGCAGACCACATTGGATGAAGAATCGGGTATCCTCCATAGACTCGGTGGACTTAACCACAGAGCTAGGCAAGGATCTAGGCCGACGCCAACCCGCAAAGTCGTTAATTGAGATCCCCCAGAATCTGCGCGCGACGACCCTAATTTGGGGCACATGCTAACAAACTCCTTCATACATCCTCCCCACATAGTGAGGTCCCAGATTTTTAGTGGCTCTGGTTCAGCCACCGACAACGCTCCGACTCTAGCTGAAACTAGAGACCCAGCAGGTATCGCGAGGCTGTGTATGACGTGTCACTGCACTATATTACTTCGTCACCTGGGAGTGGCACCCAGGGGCTGAAGAACCAGGTATCCTCCGTACCTGGTAGAGTAGATCGGTCTACCAGGCTCGGTAAGGACCTAGGCCGAAGCCCACCCGGCCCGCCTTGTGAAATACCAGGAGGAATTAACAGAAATATACCCAATCCAAACAGGCGTCCTACTGAGTAGTGTCCTGGGACCAATCTTATACCTGCTTTACACCGCCGACATACCAGCTGCACGAAGCACTGATATAGCCACGTTTGCCGATAACACCGCTATTGTAGCAACAAGTGAAGTACCTGCCTATGCCTCAGAAAAAACTCAAAGCAGCTCTGGACAAACTCCAGGATTGGCTCAAGAAATGGGGGATTAAAGCCAATGATGTAAAATCCCAGCATACCACATTTACCCTACGAGAGGAGACGTGCCCGAGTGTTACCCTTAACAGACAGCCGCTCCCTCAATCAAACAGTGCAAAATACCTTGGTATGAGTTTGGACAGACGGCTAAATTAGAAACACTACCTATTCGCTAAGCGCAAGCAACTCGGACTAAAATTTTCTAAATTATACGGGCTAGACGGTAGAAAGTCGAAACTTTCATTAACTAGCAAGTTCACCGTATATAAACTGATCCTCAAACCGATATGGACCACCAGTGTTTCTAACATTGAAATTCTCCAAAGATTTCAATCTAAAATTTTACAGACGATTACTTATGCCCCGTGGTTCGTGACAAACAATGCCCTTCACCATGGTCTAAACATTCTTCCAGTGATACAAGAGGCCAAGTGCGCAAGTGTGTAATATCTGTCTCGAACTTCATCCCAACTCTCTGTTAGACTGCTATATAGCAGCCAGAAGACATACAGCCTGAAACGATTTGACACTCTAGACATAGTGAATAGATAATAAGACTATGATAGTCCTAATCCTACTCTTACAACTAATTTTAGATTAAATTTATATTAGTTAAACCTTCAATGTAAGTCTACTAACATTCTCTTTACTTAGCATCTCTACAAAATTTTAATATTGCCTTAGGGTAAATCACGAATCAAGTAGGAATTCAAAATTGAAATACGTTTATTCACAAAACTTAAGATAATACATTTCATTTATTTGATAATTAATTATATACTGTATGGGTGGGCCGTTGTAGGATTTGGTCCTCTTAAATCATGGACGTCCTTCCCTCCTTCTTATGGGTTGTTGCTTCTGCTTGTGGGCGTGTAATTTGAGGGCTTGCTTCTTTGGATTTTGCAAATCGATGGAAGGTGGTATAGTATTGGTTGCAACTGTATTAACAATGCTCACCGCATTGTGAGGGGGGTGTCTTCAACAAGGTCGTCTGGGAGACTTAGATATAAACTTCATAACAGGGCAATGAGCGGATCAGAACCATAATATATCTGAATTAGAGGACTGCAGGGCGATACGTCAACTGGAAGGTGGACAAACACAGCACGCTATTGCCCAGGTGTTTGACGTAAGCCAAAGAGTAATTTTTCGACTTTCGAATATGCAAGGACAAGGTAAGGCAAAACCTAAGCGTTACCTCTCGCAACTTGCACGTAGGAATCGAACCCATGACGTCAGCCTGTATACTCGAAGACCATTGGTTTGCATTCCACTTACTGCAAAAATCCCGCATAATGTAGCCATAGCAATTGGGACCACAATGACTGAAGACGAGTGTTGTTTAGCAACCGAGTTAAGATTCGAACATCAGATAGCAGTGAGATAATAGGCGAGTTTTATTTTGACGTAAACTTGAAACACGAAATAATCTTCAGCTTGTCCGGGAACGGCCACAGTATGAAAGTGGCGGTGTAATGGTAGGGGTCGGGGTAAGTCCTGGAGGTCATACGGATCTTTATTATCATTTAGAATTGCTCTCTTATTCCCCAAAGGTATCTGGATGAGATTCTGCGACTCATTAGTCTTCCGCACCAATGGAAGAACAATTCATGTTTATGGATGATAATGCTCGTACACGTCGAGCAAATATCGTGGATAACTGGTTTGATGAAATGGCAATCGATAGAATGGACTGTCCAGCAAGATCTACTGATGGTAATTTGATCGAACATGCATAGGAAACGTTAGGTAGACATCATGTTGCACGAAATATGCTATAACATACAATTCCGTAACTTCAAATTTCTTTCAGAGCGGAAAGAGATATAATTCCACAACAACTGTTTGATATAATTTGACTCAATCCATGCCAACAAGATTTCAAAACTTTTCAGCTGTTCGTGGAGATCATACGCATTAATGACTTATGTTTGTTGTAACAATTAATACTTATTTGTACACATCGACCTTATAAGCTATGTGACGATCGCATTAAAGCTTGTACAGACAAGTTTAAATGCGACAATGCATTCGGTTATTTGTTTAAAAATGTTGCAGTGGAAATATATAAAGATTTGCAGGTGTTACTTTAACTGCTTGCTTTTGATTATCATTATTGTTGTTAAACAGCCGCTAATTATTGTTTTGGGCGGTGTAATTTGTGAGTTCTCGGAGCAGTGCGTTTGTGTGCAGCTGATTGACATCTACATTAATACGGTATTCAACAAGTTAAAGTATTATTATTTTTTTATTAAATGAGTCTGAATAACATAATTCAACTAGCCAAACTTATCGTCAAAGAAACAATAATGGACCAAGAGGAAACTAATTATATCAGAAACACTAGCAACAACAATTACGTACTGTTTCATGTCTCTTACCATACAAAAGTTTCCTTTGAATCTGCAATCCCTGTGATATGGTTAAATTGACTAATTCTTTTTAGGCTTTAATTTCGTATATTATTTTATTTATATAGGTATAATATTCGCTTGTCTTACCTTATATGTTATTCTGTTGCTACATTTTGTGATGAGGGTACGTGCAAGAATTTCTCCAACAGGATTGTATATGTTTTCTATACGTAGTTTTAATAATAATTTTATAATGCTTTATAATTATCTAAACTGTTGATTAAATTGTTGTTCAGAAATCCAGTCAGGCTAGTTTTGAACTCCCAATTGAATTGGCCACAACGCTAATGCATAACAACCTTGCTGGTGTTTTTTTTCTACCTCGATACGGGGTTATCAAAATATTCGGGATGATACTCCTGCCGGTTTCGTGCGCCTAAACGTACGAAACGTGGACTCTAAGTTAGATAGAAATGACGATTCCATACTATCCTCCTTGATAATGACAGATACCGCAGCTCTCTAGTGTGTCAATGATTTATTTATAGATATGCTTGAGATAAGTTTTTTTTTTCTATTTTTGTTAGAGCAAAGGTGAATACTCATAATTATTCTTTGAAAATATCCACTTTGCATAAGTGGTATAAAATACTTGAACCTTTACACTGGCTTGCCACAGGTGATATTTACAGTCGCACAAATAAGGTGTTTATTTGCTTAGTGCGTGCTCTGCAAGTTTACAAAATCTATCAAAAAATAAGTAGGTATTATTTATTACCGTTTGCCTATTAATAGTTATTTGTTTCATTAGTACAAAAAATGCGTTTTCGGGACGAGTAAGACAAATCGCCGGAAGACACCTAGCGAGTCCTGAAAATGCATTTTTTGTATGAAACATACTATTTTTTCTCCAACTACAGTTCATTAATATCTGTCAATATTACAATTTACTTTCGGCTCAGACCGCATCGTCATTTGGGAACTACACCCAGCATTATCAGGTAAGAACCGATCTGTAGCTTGTCTGCCTTTACAAGCATTTGCTCTAGAAGTTTGAGCAATATTTATCATTGTCATTAATATCTACTTCGACTTTCATGTTCACTTGACATTTAGGCGGCTCTCCCAGCTGCCTTACGACCTGCGACGCGAATGCAACGCGACTTAAAGTGACGCAACTCGTAATAATATAAAATGTACTTCACTCTACTGATTCTACCAATTAACTCTATTGACTGTAGAAGTTATTCGCCTCAAATTAGCAACTTTCCCAAAATTTGAAGTTATTAGTGTTTTCGCTCGTACTGACTTCCATAAGTTATTATCAGTTTATCCTATTGTTAAATTTTGAATTAATTGTGGCTCTTCTTCTGCTAACGCTGACAAGAAGTTGGTTATCTTTTCTAAATATGTTTTAGTGCTCATATCTTCGATCTATTTAGCGAATAATGTTGAATCAAAATTGTAAAAAAAAAGCATTAGTTACACCATTGCCAAAAAAACCAAACATTCTTGAATTAAAAGACCTGAGACCAATAAGTATTTTACTCGTATTTTCCAAAATATTAGAAAAAGATATGTCTTCACAGATCCAATCCTATCTTGACGCCTACAAAATATTACCAGATGTAAAATCACGCTTCCGTCGACGTTACAGTTGTTCGACTACACTTATGCATATAAATGATGACATAATATCTGCTTATGATCATAATAATATGACAGCTTTAGTACTATTGTACTTCAATAAAGCATTTGATATCTTGAATCACAATACAATGTCACATATTTTGAAATATACTGGCTTCAGTTCAAATGCGTGCTCCCACCTACAATATTACTTAGAGGATCGTTTTCAAAAAGTAATTTTAGACCGAATTTCTTCAGAATACACGGCTGTGAAAGCAGGGGTTCCACAAGGTTCTATTTTAGGACCACAGGTATTCACCTTATACACTTTTAACCTTCAAAAGCATATTAAATCAAGTTCGATGCATATGTTTCCCGATGATACGCAACTCTTGTACTCATTCAATAAGGAATCCTTTCGGAAATGCTTTAATGATATTAATCATGACACCACATAGTCTTATTTTATTATTGGGCTTCAGAACTACCACCAATCGCTAATTCCCACCGGTACTAGAACTCATCGATCTCGTAATGGATCAAGCTCTTGCTCTACCTTATTTTTTAAAGCAAAAGGTACTGGCCTTGACTTAAAAATTTTTCTTGAGGGTTTGATTTTAATGTTATATCAATCTTACCCTTTTTAAACGTTCCCAATTTATTTTAAAAAATCTGCGAATATTTAAAAAAATAGTTTTCCAAAATTTATTGGCACCGTTATATTATGATTCATATCCACGGAATATTTTCAAAACATCTATCCCTGTACCTAACATTTACAAAAAATTTTCCAGATGGTACAATATTATTTTCCACATAATCTTAAAAAAAGTTTTGAAAATAAAATACTTGGGCATCAAATTATCCAGCTACGGAGATGTAGAGAAAGAGGTCAAAGATCAGATACAAAAAGACATTAAACTGGCTGGATGTCTAAACAGTACAATATGGAGAAACAATATCAAATCAATATAGAAACAAAATCAAGAATATACAAAGCAACTGTAAGACCAGTAACGACATATAAATCAGAGACAAGACCAGACACACCCACAACGCAAAGGCTATTAGAAACGACAGAGATGAGAATATTAGGAAGACTCACGGGAAACACATTGAGAGATCGAATAAGGAGCGATGAAATCAGCAGAAAATGTAATGTGCAAAGAATAAATGAGTGTACACTGAACAGCAACATGGGTAGAATGGCAGACAACAGAGTAGTTAAGATAGCTACAGACAAAGCACAAGGAAGAAAAAGTGTCAGCCGACCACGTAAAAGATGGAGCGATAACATCACGTTAGGCATGAACCTATCAAAGAACAGGCATAATTGTCTATATGGAAGAAGAAGAAGATAATCTTTTAATAATAAATCGTTTGCACCCCCACGTAATAGTCTGTCGATGCCATCCTGGCATTGATGTTGATTCATAATAATAATAATAATTCGACGTAGGCACATGTTCGATGCTACCTCTTCCAACTGACTACCTACCGAATGATTGCTAGGTAAATAATTATTAATCATGCCACACACGTTATCTACTCATATAGCTACTTATATTCACTAGGCTATTGTTTCTAACAATTACTTACATAGATACACCAATCTTGTATAACAATAATAATAGGACCCAGTACTTGTAAATCACATATAATAACAAGTATATAGATTTGGCAAAACACATATGAGACTTCGCAGGATATAAACCACAACCTCGCCAGGGGCGCCACATATTAACTGACATTGCCATTGTAGCCCGTATTTGTATACGAATACTAAAGTGGTAGCATTAAATTCGCACCTTGCCTCAGCTTATACGATAGGTTCGCAAACGTTATGAACCAGTTACTACCCAAAGATATGCAAGCTTCCGCCTAGCTACCAACAACACTGCCCCTTGTAGACTGCCGTTGCTGACCCTTCTTAAGATTCTGCTACCACATGGTTTTGCTTCAGATTCCAAGAAACACTTCCCTGTCCGGCCTCTCTTTTAAATCTTTATCATTCTTCCCAGATGTTACTGACAGCCGACAGAAGCTACGTATACTTCTGTAAATATTCATTTGTTGAATGTACATTTAAGTAATATTCACAATAGGCAAAAACCGTTGCCTAACAGAACTAAAGTTTTTTAGTTTATAATGACTTACAGTGTTTAGTGAGATGTGTGTTAAGTGTAATAGAACTTTAAGGTTCTTAAATTGTATTTTGTAGTATAACATTTATTGTGTGGTCTCTATTGTTTTGTATTAAATCATTATTTGAAAGCTAGTGCTTTCAAGGGGGCCGAGCTGTTTATGTTCTTAGCAATAGGATAGTGGAATTCTCCAGTGGTTACAGCAGGCAGGAAGTGAGGAGTGTTAAAATCCTTTTGGCGGCGTTTTTAAGTACTTGTACTTGTAGGGTAAAATAACCAGTTGCTTAAAGGCCTTGTTATATTAAGCACGCAGAAATATTTTCAACGAGTAACGAGCAATTCTTGGCCGATCTTTATAATTGTTATTTTTGTTGTTCGTTATTATTATTGTTCTTGTGGTTTTTTTACACTAATCATCGAAATGTTGAGTCTATTTACAACCGATTCGTACAAGGTCATTGTCTAAACTATTTAACACTTTCCTTTCCATGGCCATCAACATGAAAGCTTCCAAATGTAAGTCACTTAGTGTAAAGTACAACCATTATTTTAAGGCCGAATCTTTAAGCCTTTGACGTAGGGATTATCTGCAACTGATAGGGAATACTCAGGTAGAATCAGTTAACGTACTCAGGTAAATTTTCAAATATGTATTTATAAAATTTTACACATTTTTATATCATACACAAATTCCTTTTTCATTACATAGGAGTAAAACGGGGAGCATTAATTTTCAATTTAATAACGAATTGAAAATTGCAAATGGCACATCGCAGACTAATCCAAACTAATTAAATAAAAAATGTTTATTTGTTTATAACTTTTACTTAGTTTGTAACTTTTTAACTGTTAAAACAGATTCTAACGTTTTATGTAATACGTGATAAAGAAATTAATTAATTAGTGCGTATATTAATGAAAATGTTAAAAACATCGGAAAAACGAATTATTCCGAAACAGCTTATAAAATAAATAATTAAAATCTACTACTATTATCATTAAGCTTAATTACCTGACTCATCCGAAAATCAAATAGAAAGGGAAATTCTTTACTTCATTGTTAATTTTCAAAAGTTTCTATACAAAGCAAAATATTAATATTAAAATACCATTGTTTCCATTTTAAAATATGCACACCGAGTACAGACCTGTAGACTAGTAACAACCGTTCGATCTTTTGTTATGGTATTACAAGTTCTACGCTGAGAGGAAATGACAAGGTAACAGCGGCTCAAAGATGCGGCCTTAAAATAATGGTTGTACTTTACTTTTTAACAGATTTTTTACAAATTTTAATGTCGAAAATGATCTTTCATCTACAACTTGTGTTGTTGGTAGTGTTAGCCAGTCTTTATGTATATGCCAACGTTAGGTTTTTATAAGCATCGCTGTATAAATTGTAGTTCACTAACACCTTATAACAACCGATTGCACATTTTTTATAACTTATAATTTGTAGTCACAAAATCTGCTTCTTAATTATTTCTTCGTTTCCTCATCATCTTTGACCGATAAGGTCGTTTCATGGTGTAGACATATTTCAACAGCGGAATTAAGCCTTCATCCCTTCCGACAAAATGTCTGGTACCTGTCTGTCTTGCTGACTAGGGGATTTAATTTTTTCTTCATTTTCGCGATTATCCGAAGTTGTAGCTCACCGTACATGAGGCTCATTTTCTACACGAGTTCTCCCGTCTCTAAAAGTTTTAGACCATCTACCCAATTTTTAGAAAGACATTAATAGCTGTATCGCGCCCGGAGATTCTAAGAATTTCAGTCGAATTTACGCTTTCTGTCGTCAGAAATTGGATTATTATGAGCTGTTCCACAGTAAAACGAACAGAGCATTCCGACATAACATATCGAAACACTTTCCATGGATATGTTAGAAAAGGTCACTGTTAACCTTTAAATTCTTATTTTTTTAAATTATGTTCAGATTCAATTTTAACATTCCTGTTTATATTTGAATACTCCTTGTAATTTGGCGTTGTGTCATGTCGAACTTATAAATCAAATGTATTTCAAGTCTGGTTCTTACAAATTACGCGTTAATAAATTTTAATTTACGCCAGAAACTGATGAAGGTTAATACTAACAAAAAAGATTAACTAATCAAACATGTGTTTTAAAACATATTTTTCTTTTCTTGCCAGTACAAGGTGCGGATTTCAACAAGCTTTTAAATTTTAAATAATGGACCTCTTTCAAAATGGCCTGAGAAGTGTAGATGTAAAAAACGGAGATCCCAAAAGTAAGCTTGAACATGAAAATAAGGTAAACCCTAAATGCAATATTAACTCAACGGTTTTTTTTTAACTTTTGTTTAGTTTAAGGGTCTCTTACGCCCTTTTATTTACCATACGTCCGTTTCTGGAAAGAACCTCAGAGAGCAACTTATCCATGTGCTAAACTATTGGATGGATGTACCTGAAAATAAAATAACTGCAATTTCCGAAATTGTCAACACTTTACACAACATAAGTCTTTTGTAGGTTTTTTTATAGTGTACCGTGTACCAAATGTTTACACAGTTATAACCTAATGTTCCGTAATTTTGCTGGAAGTGTATTCTTCATTTTCCTTTTCTTCGTCCTCTGTGGCCAATGGCCTGTTAATTAAATACAATAATAGGTTCTGTCGGCCTTCTGTGCACGTATGCCGAGCAGTAGCTAGCCTAAAATATACCAAATCAGTGCATGACCCCTAAAGCATCTACCCATGTATGGTCGGTATGCCTTTTTTTTTTATTAAACGCAATTTTATGTGAAATGACATTAAATTATAAAAAATGAAAGTTCTTTTTCCTTAAACATCTTATTTATGTGGCTTTGCAAAATTTTATTTTCCTCTTAGAAAATCCTATTTAACATTAAAACAATTATTTGGGCCGATTCAATTAACCTTATTCTGTGATATATCATTTGTGGATTACAGAGTTGATGATATACAGGATGGCACGTATTTAAGAAGAGGCATTCCAGCTGCTTACACCATTTTTGGTATCGACAATGTAGCAAACACATGTACATTTCTTCAACTCCATATTTACAGTAAAGCAATTCAACTAAACCATAAAATGGTAAGCATAAAGCAGGTTTTCTGGAAATCAACCTAATTCTCCATTTTCACAGCCCTGGTTAAATATCTAAATACATCTATTTGCAGGCCTTACGTATATATTTAGATGCATACATGGAACTTCTTCGTGGCCAAGGCATGGAGCTGTATTGGCGAGAAAACGCCATCTGCCCCACCGAAGAGGAATATAACCAAATGATACTTAGAAGTAAGTATTTGCCGAAGTCTTGTAAATCTACCACTGCTGCAGTTTAGTAGCTTTTCGATCCTATAATTAAGTCTTTTTGCAGAGACTGGAGGAATTTTTTTCCTGATTAACAACTACATGCAACTGTTCGCGAGAAAACGCTTTAATTTTAACAAACTTTTAGAAGCTTTGACACTTTACTGTCAAATTAACGACGATTATATGAATTTGAAGAGCGATACAGTAAGTTGAATAATTCAAGATTCTCAAACTTTTACAGGTCCTCTCTGCGCTATGACGCCTCCATTAATTGTTTTATATGGCAACCCCGTTTTCCCTCTTATTTTGAAAGACCTTCTCACCAGTTAAATGGTGATATAAGAGGATTAGATACCTACATAGCAATTTTTTAAAGAAATATATATATAAAATTGACAACATTCAGAATTTATTTTAATGAAAATAAGTAGATTATGAAAAACACAGAAATGTATAAGTCGTCCACCATTAACCAGTTGGCATTGACTAGCGCTTGTGTAAACACTTTGTAGCGCACACTCAATTGTTTCCAGGCTGATACTTTCTATTTTTAAACAAATCCGACGCTTTATATTATATATAACCGGTTGTACATTTCTTTCGGAATTGGAACCTCTGCTTCTGCGGAGCTGTATGGATTCGGTTGGTGTGTTGAATCAGTCCACATATTCCTGCGTCTTCTCAAATTTTTTTTATAGTTTTCGTTCTGCCTTTGCCGTCTTTACAATCTTGTTCCATTTTTTCCTATCTTTGATCTGCTCTCCAGTCCTGAATTCCCATGGTACGTAAATCGTTCATCACCTGGTCCTACCATGTTGTCTTTGGTCTATCTCTTGGCCTGCCTATTGTGGATTTCTATTTACTTATTCTTTTTATTATAACTCCAATGTCTCTCCTATTTATATGCCCATGCCTGCTTAGCCTCTGCGATTTGATAAAATTTACTATATCTTCTTCAAGTGTATTTCTTATTTCGAAGTTCATTAGCCGACGGTATTCTCTTTCTTCAGTTTTTTTGGGTCCCATTATTCTTCTGATAATTTTCCGTTCAAAGGTGCGCAGTTTTTCTTTATCATTCTTTGTTAAACACATTGTTTCACTTGCATAGGTTACTACTGGGCGAATTGCCGACTTGTAGATCCTCATTTTCGTCCCTCTACTCAGGCTGGTATTACGAAGTAGGTTCTTGAAGAAGTATATGCTCTATTTCTTACTTGTATACGCACCTGGATTTCTTCGTTTCTTTCGTTATTGCAATTAACCATTATTCCCAGGTATTTAAAATTGTCTACTGTTTCGAAGCGATGTTTTCCTACTGCAATATAACTTGCGTTGTTTCTTGTCTGCTTGTCTGCTCACCATGTATTCTGTTTTGTTCTCATTTATTATTAACCCCCTGTCTTTTGCTTCTTTTTCGAGATTAAGTAATGCATCGCTCATGCTCTCTTTATTTCTAGTGACTATTACTATGTCATCAGTGTACGCGGTGAGTTACTGAGTACTGATTTGTTCGCAATAATTCCTCAATTTCCTAGCGTTCTGATCGATCCTTCCAAAGCTGTATTGAATAGGGTCGTTGATAGTGAGTCTCCTTGTTTCACTCCGGTTTCAATGTTAAACGCGTTTGGAGTGCCTTCGTGTGCAGTCACAATTGCTTCTGATCTCTCCATTGTCATCTCCTTTATGAGTTTATGTCTAATAAGGCTATCGAAGGCTTGCTTGAAATCGATGAAGAGTATATGGAGTTCGATGTTGTGTTCGTAACATTTTTCTATTGTCTGTGTTAGGATGTGTATTGTGTATGGAGTCTATCGTGGATCTACCTTTTCTGAATCCTTGATCTCCTATTTCTGCTTCTACGTGTGTTTCTAGTCGGTTACGGATAATTGACGTTAGGATCTTGTACGTAGTGTTGAGAAGCATGATCCCTCTGTAGTTCTGACATATCGTGGGGTCCCCTTTCTTTAGTAACGGGCACCTCTCCTCCATTATGATGGTATGGTCTCTTCTTTCCATATTTTTCCCATCATTTTGTATATTCTTTCTAACGTAATTTCTGCTGCATACTTGATTAATTCTTTATTTATTTCATCTGTACCTGTAGCGTACCCTGATTTTAGGTTTTTAATCACATTCGTATATTCATCAAATGATGGCTCTGCTCCTCCATTTGTTTCCTGGGCGGCTTCCGTGTTGTCGTTTTCTATGTTTTCCTCCTTCTCTTTGTATAGCTCAGTGAAGAAGTTTTCCCATTTTCTGATGTCAATCGTTTCATTCCTGGTTTTTTTCTTGCTGTTCAGCTTTTTAACATAGTTGAATAATTTAGAATTATCTTTGCTATTTGCTTCTATTGCGCCATGTAATTTTTTATCCATTGTTCCTTTTTATTATTGCACATTTTTGTAACCGTTTGTCTTTTTTCTTTATATTCGTTTAGTTCTTGTTCACCTTCTGTACTGATCCAGTTTATGTTTGCTTATTCAAGTTTATTTGCTCCATACATTCCTCATCGAACCACTCGTTTCTTTTTACTCTATTTTTGCCTAAAACTTTATCTGTTGTGTTTATTATACTGTTTCTAATGTTCAGCCATTCCCCTTCTATATTTTCTGTAGCGTTTCCTGTGAGGCATTTTTTTAGTTCTATTTTGAACTTCTGGGTCATTTCTTCATCTTTTAATTTTTCGATATCCCATTTTCTTTTTACGTTTCTTTTATTCTTTTCTTTGATAATTTTAACTTTTATTTTCGCCAGGACCAGAAAATGGTCACTGTCAGCATTTGCTCCTCTAAACGATCTTAAGTCCTGAGCTATCGTCTCCGAGTTTTTAATATAAGCATATAGTCAATTTGATTTCCTGATGTTTTCCCTGGTATCATCCATGTCTATGTTCTGATTTGTACTTGAATTTAGTGCTGACTATGGCCATGTTTATTATTGCCGCCAGTTTCATAATTTTGTTCCATTGTTTTTTCAACCATTGTGTATTTACCTGCTACGTTACTTACGTAGTTTTCCTTCCCGATCATCGCGTTGAAATCGCCTATTAACATTAGAATGTCATTTCTTGGTGTGCTTTCGCACGTCTCTTTCTCATAAAACTCTATTTTATCCTCCTTACTTGCATCTTCGGTTGGCGCGTATGCATTTAATATTGTTATATTTGCTTGTTTGTTTTTTATTCTGATATATGATGTTCTCCCATTTATTACTTGAAATTTCAATACCTTTTCTCTACATTTTTTACTGATCATAAATCCGGTTCTTCCTTGTATATTTTCTCCTCCGTAAAGCAATGAGTAACTTTGTTTATCAATTCTGCCTTCTCCTCCCCACCTAATTCCCTACAAGGCTAATATTTCCACTTTGTATAAGTTCATTTCTCTGGCAACTTCTTACAATTGCCCTATTGTTAAGATAGTTCTTAGATTCCAGGTTCCAATTTTTATTAGCTCCTTCTTTTATTTTTCCTCTTTTTATTGTTAGTATTCTTAGGCATTCTCCGCTTCATAGCATTATCGTTATCTTTATTGTCCGTCCCTTTCGCTTTGCGTAGTAGTTCTTGCCTCACCTGTTTCAGGTGGGGGATCAGCTGTTTTCTGTCCTCTTGGACTTTCTTCGTGTAGTCATCATTCATTCAGATATCTGAGCCTTTTAATTTCTTGCCCGCTTATGTATTTCCATTTTGCTATTCCATGGGCATAGTTTTACCACAATCGGCCTTCTCTTGCCTGTTTACAAAGTCCCCAGTCTTCTGATTTCTAGAGTGTCCGTGTCTGCATTAATTCCTGTGCCTATTTTTCCCAGTAGATTTAGAAACTTCCCTTTCACCACGCTTTGTTCTTCCCTTTCCTCATCTGCTATCCCTTTGACAACTATGTTATTTCTTTTTATCTCCCTCTCTAACAATTCCATCCTTCCATCTTGTTCCTTAATTACTTGTTTTAGTATTTGATTTCCCGTCTTAGCTCCCTTATCACCACCGCGTTCTTGTCTATCTTCTCTTCAACAGATGTTAGTTTAATATTTATTTGCGAAAACATTTGTTTTATTTCCTCCATGGCCCCCTCGCTGCCGCTCATTATTTTAAGATTTTAAGATATATCACCATTTATTTTTATACAATACCTCTTTTTTCCATGTGTTTTCCCTCGTAAGTACTGAGAATACCAGATGAAATTCTGTTTACGAGGGAAATTTTTTATGTTATCTACCTAAGTATGACGGAAACAAGTTAGGGAACAAAGAAAATTTTATTTTTCAACATAAGAACCATTAACGCTTACACACTTATTCCAACGTTCTTCTAATAACGCTAAGCCTTCGAAAAAAAAAATTCCTTTGATAACTCTGTAAAATACGACACCATGGAGTTTTTCAAGTCCTCATTTGTCAAAAAGCGACACCCTCTCAGGGGTTTTATGAGTCTTTGAAAGAGATAATAGTAACAGGGGGCTAGTTCGGGACTGTACGATGGATGTTGTAATTCCTCACAGCCGCATTCATCAATTGCTTCTTTAACGATTCGTGCTTTATGCATCCTACAGCTGTCGTGCAGAAGCTCAGTTTTCGGGGCAAAATTGTGAGGTCTTTTCTTGGTTATAATTGCTTTCTAATTGATTATTGTTTCTTTGTAGACATTCCTGTTATTGTAGACCCTTTTGGCACATACTCAACCCATACAATTCCTCCAGCATCCCAGAAAACTGTGGCCATCACTTTTCCCGCTGAGAATTGCGTCTTCGCCTTGTTGGGCAGTGGGCAGCCCTTATGAAGCCTTTGCATGGACTTTTGATTCGTCGATGGGTCCAGTGGTGTACCTAGGTTTCATCCCCAGTTACAATTTTAAATAAGAAGTTCTCATCTTGGGATAAAGCCACCAAATTATCCTCAGAAATTTGTCACCTACACAATTTTTGTTCAGGAGTGAGCAACCTGCGAATCCCCCGTGCTGACAACTTGCTCATTCCCAAATCTTCATGAAGGATTTTAAAAACAGATGTTTCTGATATACCAGCGTCTCTTGCATTAATGGAAACTGTCACTCGGCGGTCAGTCAACACCAAATCTTCAACGTTCTTTATGGTTTCCTGTATTCGTGCTTCAAGAGGTCTTGTGCACTTTGGGTCATCCTAAATGGGCTCCCTATGCCATTTAAATTGCTTATACCAAAATTTAACTTGAAAATAGCACGGGCTATTTTCCCCAAAAACAGTCACCATTCTCTCATGGATATTCTTTGGAACATTACCTTCCTTCGATAGAAATTTTATGACGCTTTTGTGTTCAAGTTTTAAATCACTCATTTTTGCACCTCTAACTCTATACAGAAATGACTAATCTTAAGCGAGTTGTATCAAACTTGGAGGATACACTCTAAAATGTCACAGAGACTTAACATAATAAAATTATTACAATAGCATTTTGATTCCACAGCTAGGTGGATAATATAAAAAAACTCCCCTCGTTACAAACCATGTGTAAATCGACTTTTTATTATACTTATCCGAAAACACCTTGTTTTCATCTGTTTTTAC